>CM033642.1:154814834-154859165 GCA_019512145.1 Engystomops pustulosus
GACTGCAATTATCAGATGTAAAGTGTCTGTAATGAAGCTTTATTGATACACACCAGGGGGGGTGTATAAAGAATTTGCGACTATAAAAGCAACTATGCCGACTCCATGACATGTGGGCATGAAGGGGTGGAGGTTGGGCGTGCTTGAATTATTTGGAAAAACCTGCAAACTTTTGCTGTTTTTACACAAAACTACACCAGGACGGACCTGATGGTTTTGCCCGGCGGCTGCTTTTTCCAGCAGATACATCAATAGGCCTCAGGGTGCTGTCACTTGTTAGGGTTTTGATTCCGATTTGTAACGGATTCAAAACGCACTGGGATGGCCCCAATTGCATATTTGTTTGTATAGAAACAGATGTGATCGGCAATCAGCGCCGTTGTCTTGTATTTCTTAATCTGCGGGGCACTGAGACCCCACTGATCAGTAAGTTAAACCCTATCCCTTTTCATCACTTTTTATTCAAATGTTTGTGTGCATTGAAATGGTGATGAATCTGCAATTTGGACACCATGACGGGTGGGGGGATCGTTGATAATACCGAGGCTGCAGTCACACGTAACGCAGGGTATGCTGGTAATACTCAGGCTGCGGTCACACGTAACGTGGGGTATGCTGGTAATACTGAGACTGCAGTCGCACGTAACGCGGGGTATGCTGGTAATACTGGGGCTACTGTCACACGTAACGCGGGGTATGCTGGTTATACTGGGGCTGAGGTCACACGTAACGCGTGGTATACTGGTAATACGGAGGCTGGGGTCACATGTAACGCAGGGTATGCTGGTAATACTGAGGCTCTAGTCACATGTAACGCAGGGTATGCTGGTAATACTGAGGCTGCAGTCACATGTAACCCGGGGTATGCTGGTAATACTGAGGCTGCGGTCAATCCCCCCCCCCTCCCCCCCGTGCGCTTTGATTCCATTTCTAAACACAGTCAGCACGTTACGTGTGACATCACTCCTTATTCTACATCAATACTAAATACATTCAAAGTACTACAACTTTCAGCATCTAATTCAACTGCTGGGAGTTGTAGTTCATGAGTGCACTGTTATTCTATATGTATATACACATTGCAGGGGTGTAATGGGGTGCACTGTGTGTCTGTAAATGTGATGCACTTTTGTTTTATACCTTGTCCTTGTGCGGGAAGCCATCAGCAGCTCCTCATCCATCCTGAGCTCCTGCACATGAGGGCAGCCTGTGCTGTGCCAGGGGGAGGACACTCCAGCATGACCAGGAGGAAGGGGGCCCACTGACAACTAGGGGGCCCAGGTCCTCTGGTCTGTAATTAGTGACAGCTCACTGTCTGCTCCTCCAGTGAATCAGGGGCCATGTTCTCCTGCAGTGACGCAGGGGCTGAGGTGCTCAGTGCAGGGAGGAAGAAATGTCTTACTCCCTGCCCCAGCGCTGCTGTGGGAAGAGCAGAGAGTCTCTCCCTCCTGCAGGCCGTCATAGTCCCCCCTGCTGCCCCCTCCTCCAGCCTCAGCTGAATGTGCCTGCTAGCAGACACAGGCAGGAGATGGTGACTTATCCCGGCAGGCCAGTCCGAGCCTGGGTATATGGACTGGGTGGGAGTATACCTAGTCATGAATACCCTTTGAAAAAGCTTTTGGTAGGACTATATGGCTGCTGCAGGAATGGGCTGATCCGTACGACTGACTACTGTTGGTTTCCTTGCAGCACAACTTTATGTCTCAGGTACCCCTAATGAAGGTTCCACTGTATGTGCCACCAGAAACGTGTCAGGAACGCTGTTGTCTTTGGATGTATAGGGCCTATTAGGGCATTCCTACTATTAGGGACAACTTGGGACCGTCCTTGTCAGGACGGGAGCATTGTTCGGGGTATGAGGGAGAGTTGAGTATAGGGCATAATAGGGGCAGTGTATCCACCCTTCTGACCTAGATGTGCCCAAGACTACACCACTAACGGTCCTCTTCTTCACCTCCTGCTGGACTTCTGCTGAATGGGTGAGACCTGAACATTTATGACCTTACTAAATATGTTCTAGTGTTCTAGTGATCATACGTTCATGCCGTCTGTGTATGCTTAATAGACGTACCTTTGCCTCCAGATGTGGATGACACTAGATCATTTTTCCTTGAGTTCATGTACCTGGTGCTGTTTGTGTTTGCTTAGATACACATAGCATCCTTAGGATATACAAGCTGTACAAGGATGGTTAATTGATTTTTATATTCTAATTTGTGTGATGGTTTTCTTGGTTGTTTTTTAACAGAATTATTAAAAGCTATGTTTTATATGCCCTCACCTACATATATTTGTTTTCGATAAAGTGTAGGATATGCTAATAAATATGAAATAGATTGTACTACCACTATATGATTTCTTATTTACTAGCATATCATACGTTTGATTGATGTAACCATATTCTTCTACCACCACTGTAGTCTGTATAATTTTTGGTTGTTTTATTTTAATTGTCCTTTCGGAGGTAATTTTATCAAATGTATTTATTTGTAATTTTATGTTTGCATACAAGATTTCCTTTATATGCCGGTCCACGCGCCATGTAAACAAACATGGCTGCAGGAGCAGGGCTGGATTCAGCTTCCAGCTGGCCATGGCCAGCCACGCCCACCCATCCCTATTCACAATGGCTGTCAGGTCTGGCCAGAAGCGGAATCCAGCACTGCTCCCACGGCCATGTTTGTTTACATGGCACACGGACCAGAGCGACAGCAGCATGGGACACGGCAAGTACATTTTATTTTACTAAGCAGCCAACTCCAGGCCACCTTTTGATTTTTTAATAAGTCCCAGAGAACCCCTTTAATGATGTACTCACAAGACTGAATATTTGCTATTGGAGTATCTATATAAAAATTATGCAAAACCAGCTACAGAATACGAAGCAGCCCCCTACTATTGTTCAAACATCTACATACATATACTACTTGCTCACCTATATGTGTATTGCGTATTGGATTCTGTGCACCATATTTGGATTTCTCTAGGCCAGTGGTGGCGAACCTATGGCACGCGTGCCAGACAGGGCACGCAGAGCCCTCTCTGCTGGCACGCATGCCATCATCCTCCACCGTGTGCAGAGGCCCGCAGGTCCACAGTTTAGAAGAACAGCATCTGCACCTTGCGCTCAGATACAGAGCAGGCAGGTCACACTGCACGGGTAGATGCAGTTCTTCTAAACTGAGGACCTGCGGGCCCCTCAGATCTGTGTTGTGCATACTGTATATATGTGCACTGTATATGTCTGTGTTTTGCATAATGTATATATGTGTGTACTGTATGTCTGTGTTTTGCATAATGTATATATGTGCACTGTATATGTCTGTGTATGCATACTGTATATATGTGTGTACTGTATGTCTGTGTATGCATACTGTATATATGTGTGTACTGTATGTCTGTGTATGCATACTGTATATATGTGTGTACATACTGTATATATGTGTGTACTGTATATGTCTGTGTTATGCTACTGTATATATGTGTGTACTGTGTCTGTGTTATGCATACTGTATATATGTAGGCACTATATATGTCTGTGTTATGCATACTAATAGTGGTGGTAAACATGTGGCAGTATTATTTGGCCCTTACGTAGGTTATATTGCTCTAAATTACCATGTTGGCACTTTGTGGTAGATAAGTGGGTTTTGGCTTGCAGTTTGGGCACTCGATCGCTAAAAGGTTCGCCATCACTGCTCTAGGCACTATACGCGAAGGCACATGCACAGACTTATCAAGCTGCAGCATACCATTCTGGGACAGCAAAGAAGTGCGAGCAGGAGAGTATGCAAGTTTGACACTACTAAACAGTGAGTGACAATTATACAACCATAGGTTCAAAAATGAATAAGACTTGCATGTCAAAATTGGACCTATATTGCAAACACATGATTTATATTATAATAACTGGATATACTGGGAAGTTCATAGTCTATTTCATTCGTAGACTCATCATTTTGCGCTTTCTAAAAGCTTGTCATTTAGTGTGTTGTGTCACACAGTCATATCAACCAATGGAATATTATTTTACATATGTAGGCACATTATTTGTAAACCATGCACGGGCCCTGCACTCAGTGTATTATTTACTGTTAAAGGGAACCCATTAACACATTTTTCACAAATACAGCTAGTGGCAAGTTCCCATAGAGTCCTAGTAACTAACTGACACCTTTCTTTTAGCTAAAAAATGTTCCCCTCAGATTTCCATATATTCAACATTTTACCTGATGTATATCACAAGTCGAGGTGGGCGTGGCATCCATCACTTGCTTTCACTGCATGCAGCAGTATTGTCATGTGAGCAGGGTGACATCATCGCAGGTCCTTTAGCCTCCATAAGCACACTGTACACCAAGCATTTATCTCATGCAATCACAGCATTTCATATCACCTGAAATCACAGCACCCTGCATGGAGAAGAGAAGAAGTCCAGCAGGCATCCTGTGAGGTTTTATGTGGTCAGATATGTTTATGGGGTACAGAAATCATTAGAGTGCCGAGTGTGCATTTCTAGTGGTGCGACAAGGGGTCTACTTGAGAGGCACGAGTGGGATATTTATTAGTCCCAGTGTAAATTCAATAAGTGGTGGCAGTGGTTTCATAAATTGGAGAGTGGAACTGTATGAGGTGCGATTTATGCTCAATTTGTGTCCTGAGTGAAAGTAGAGTGCAAGGTTGAGTGGCTAAATAAATTAACCCTTACAGTTGCACCCCAATGTCATTCCATGAAATTTACAGTAGTACTTTAAGATATTTATATATATGTTTCAAAAAATTTTCATATCTATGAAAATTAATAAGTTTCAGTATTTGACTTATTTTGATACTTTATGCTACATAGTGGTGCCAAATTAATTCAGCTACAAATGAGTGTATGGGATTGTTATAAATCCCATACATTACAATGCTACTGTATTATACTAAAGGTGTGCCACATGGCAAATCTGCATTCAATATGCAACTAGTGAAGATAACCTAAGTAAGTAGAGGTGAACCTATAGCTTGGGTGCCAGAGGTGGCACTCTGACTTCTCTCTTGGCACCCAGGCCATCAACCTAGCACAGAGTTTGCTGGACAGGACTCAAGGCTTCCTCCTGTAGTCCAAGGAAGCCCAGGATGGGCCAAACTCTGCGCTATTTTAAAGTGACACATTCTTGGCTGTTTGAGACTAAAGGAGGAGCGAGAAGGTGTGCACAACGGGAAAAATCTGTACTATTGGAGCCAGGGCCAGATTTAAGGCGGCACATTCAAAATCTGACTGACAGACAATGTCAATCGCACCCCCTCCACCCCCACTGCTCCCATGGTGCTCCTAGACTGAGAGGGTCACCCTCTGGAACTGGGAGTGTTGCGCAGCGGTAGTGCTGCAGAGCATCTCTCCCAGTCAGGCAGAGACAGGAAGCCTGCAATCACAGCGCATCGTGCCCCCCGTCCCAGATAGACAGTTCCAAGTGCAAGACAGCTGTGAGCTGACCGTGTCTAGCTGGAGCGATGCGCTCCCAGCTACAGACTGTCAACTCACAGGGACAAGACAGCACACACACCTCCCCTGCATATAGATGCATTACTGGGGGATGAGACAGCTGCATATAGATGCATTACTGGGGGGTGAGGAAGCTGTATACCGATTCATTACTATGGGGTTGGCAGTTATATATAGTTGTATTACTGGGGCATTGGCGGCTGTATGTAGATGTATTAATGGGAGGTTGGCGGCTGTATGTAGATGTATTAATGGGAGGTTGGCGGCTGTATGTAGATATATTACTGGGGGGAAGGAGGACATGTACCTATGGAACATTCAGTGGGGGCCTCCACCAGATTTTTCACCCAGGAGCCCCCACCAACCTTAAGCCGGCCCTGGTTGGAGCTTCTGCTCCAGATTCCAGGATTCATTACCCACTTTGTAATAAATAAGTTGGTCTTTGTTTCTAATTTGGCCACTCGATCTATAAAAGTTACACCATCAACGACCTAAGGGTACCTGCAGACAGTGCAGATTACACGCAGACTTGCCGCACAGCAAAGCTGCTGCTTAAAGGGAACCTGTTGCTAGAGACCCATTTTTAACCTCCCTCATACCCCCCCCCCCCCAATTACAATTAATAGCATATCCCCAAATAGTTTTTATCAACATTTTTGGATCAAATGATAACTTATATTCAACTTTACCTGGTCCCTGCTATTTGTCCCACAAATTACAGAATTAATAGCATATCCCCAAACTGTTTTTATCTGTGGGGCATTAAAAAAAAAAAAAAAAAAAACCTTATTTGCTTTACAGTAACCCTATTTTATTTTCTGTCCAGTGAAGCACATGCTACTTTAGAATTTAAGGGGGAGATGTATCATCCCCTTTAGGCTGCATTCACATCATGAACATATGAAAATGGCCTTACATATGGCTGTATGAATATGTGTAGCATACAGCGCCATTCATTTTAATGCCCTATTTTCTCATGTATTTCATTTCCATATACCCCATACAAGTCTATGGGAATGTATAAAATATGGGTTGCACCGTATGCTTCCATATTATATATGTTCAGTATCCAGAACCAGTGGGAGGGGCATTCCGTCAGCCATCTAATAGTCACCGTATTTTATACAGAAATGGTATGGAAACGGTGATATACATGCACAGACTGATTTATACAGCACGGAAATCCAGGACTATAGAGATCGCACATTTGTGTGAATGCAGCCGCATAGACGGCAATGGTGGTCCAGCAGCGGTACAATGCTACACATCTGTGGCACCGTTCCGCGCTGTACATGGGGAAAAGATAGAACATCTTTCCCCGTGTGTGCGGCTGTGTGCCACTTTTCTCTATTTAGGGGGAGGGGTCACCTCTTCCTCCTCTCCAGTGCACAGTGGCATACGGCTGTGTAAATGTACCTTAAGGGGGAGCAGTGATCCCCCTAAGAGTGCAAGTTGGAGACTGGTGGATTTAGCGGTATGACGCAAGCTACATGAACTAGTTGCAATCCTCCAGATCACTGCAGCAAGAAACACCTAGACAGGGAGCCAAGCCCACTTATGTTTTAGGAAATGGCCGATTGGCAGGAGGGTGTTCCTGGCATATGTACGAGTCTGCAACTGTTGCAGTTTACCCCTTACCTTTCAGAAAGTGTGTGAATGCTTCAGAGTAGGGAGTGCAGTGCTGAAAAACTTGAGTGAAGATAGGACGTTTTCAGAGGGGAGGATGGTCTGGCGACCAAAAACTTCCCTCGATTTCCTTTCCTTGGGTGTAGAGCAGTGCACAACAAGGAAAAATGTGAGTTAGACTTACTAGCCCACCTCTCCTCCAAAAATTTGTAACGTGTACGTCACCTTATTTTATCCAAAGCAATAATTAACATATTGCTGATTAACACCTTTTTTATTGCAGTATGTGGAGGGGATTTGTACAAATCACAGATATCACCATATGCAAAAGACAGTCTTAATGTGGTTTCCTAAAGCAAGCAGTTTTATGAAAGGTTTCTTGTATTATAGAAACAATTGTACAGTAGTTACACACTTTCAAGGGGATTAATTTGGGACGACCACAGTATTGTTAACAAAATGAGATCTCTCACTGGGAAATACCTCTGTTTATGTAATATTGCATAGTGTTCTATGATCTTCTATGTTAATAATGTAGAAACATTTGGGCATCCACATCTGTTCCTGATGACAAGAACCGTTAATTAGAGGGTACCAGCATTTTTACATGCAGCTTTCCACAGCTTCCAACTACAAAATATTATAATTAAAAATATTTACGGTATTCATATACGAGGTAAATCTGTTACACAAAGCCATAAATGCTGTCAGTATCACAGACTTCAGTTCTGGAAGAGACCCTGCCGGGTCACACTGAATCAAAACCTAAGCTATGTTAGCTACCACCACTTATATAAGGCGGGCAAGACACCTTGCACTAGACAATGCCCACATACAATATTACACTCACTAGTTAATCAATTTAGGTAATGTCTTTTCTGAGTTAATGTAACCTTTAGAACACAAAAAGGCTCTTGTTAAATTGAAGTTTTAACCCCTTCCCGTCGGGTGCGGGTGCTGCATATTGTGGGTGTCAACCCAGTCCATCCATGACGGGTTAAAAAAAAAAAAAAAAAAAAAAAAGGCAGCGCCCGTTTTGGCGAAGAAAAGTTCCCCCCGGTGCCCCCCCGGGGGGGGGGGGGGGGCGTGCCGATCGGTTGCCATGACAGCCCCGGGTCTTCCAAAGGCCCAAGGCGGTCTCGTTTTAAACAATTTTTTTTTTTACAATGTGGGATTAGCACATTGTAATGAACGAGGAGGAAAATCCCCATATAATGCCATAATGTAATATGCCAGTATATGGTAGGATCAATAAGACAACCTAGGGTTAAAAATAGACAACCTAGGGTCTGAAAAATAGTAAAAAAAAAAATTAAAAAGTAAAAAAATTATATTAACAAAAAAAACCATAAAAATTCAAAATCGCCCTCCTTTCCCTAGAAGTCATATAAATAAACAGTAAAAATCATTAATACATTCGGTATCGCTGCACCAAAAAAATTCCCCATATATCAAAATATATTAACGGGTTTTCACTGCGTTTAACCCCATAACGGAAAAAAAAAGGGCTTAATATGTAATGAATGAAGTTATAAGTCTGGTACCTGGGAAAGCAGATATAAGCAATAAATCTATCTGCTAGGAATACCCAAATAATGGAGACTTTTGAATAGCGAGATTTGCTATGGTGACACTTTCACTTAAAGGAGTTTGCCCATCAAAGAAAATTCTCAAATTTCAATCCCCTGGTGATGTTAACACAATAAAGATAATTTTTAACCCTTTACTTTACAATGTTACTCAGTTTTTTGCGGTTTTACCACCTATAACTCAGTGATGGTCAGTGTAAAATTCCAGGGTGTGGATGGGGACTCTAAGAAGACACATTATGATACCTGTAGTGCTGTAACATGCTGTGTGCTGACAATCTGTTTAGATTATCAGGGTACAGGTTTATATACACTTTAATTTACCCAAACTCCAAGGAAAGAAGCAGCACTCAAAGATAAACAGTGAATATTTATTCCACCAGTGGTAAGTGCAGTGGCGTAACTAGGAGAGGCTGGGCCCCATAGCAGATTTCTGCATGGGGCCCCCCTTCCACTTAAAAAAAATATACATAAATGTGTGCCCATCCGGCTATAGCCTGGCAGGCACACATCGGTGCGCTGGAGAGGAGGAAAGGTGATCGCGGCTCACCCCTCCCCTCTCCATACGTTCCTGTGAATGTACCCCTACATGGACATATTTATACAAGTACACAAATTTATATACTGATACATACACACCTTTATATACTTATATACACATAAAGTTCTACACATATATAGTCGCACCCATATACATACAAGTATAGACTTATACACACACACATTTATGCACTCATATACATTTATTCACTAATACAGAGTGTATACAAACTCACACAGTATATACACTGACCAAATATACACATACATACAGTATAAAAAGACCAAATACACACATACTGCATATACATACAGAATATACACACATACAGCAAATACACACACATTCAGTATATACAGCATATACACACATACGGGGAATACACACATTCAGTATATACAGCATATATATACATACTATATGCACAACATATACAAAAAGACACATGCACAAAAGAACACATAGCATTATCTATAATATATAATATATATATCTATATATATACTATATATAATATATATATATATATATTATATAATATTACACACACACACACACATATCATACCCACACCAATAATCCAAGCATGTTGCACTCATATCTGCATATATAGAACAGTAATAAATGCCGATATCACACATAGACACTATACACAGTATATGCATAGATACACAATATACACAGTATATACACCATATAACCCAACAGTATAATACAATATATAATAACGCACTATACAGTACTATAACAATATACAACATAATATACATATATACAGAATATACACAGTTAATACATGTTCTATCACACAATATACACACGTAATAATACACAATACGCAGATACCGTATTATACATATACAACAGAATATACATATACCAGAAATTACACAGAGAATACATACACATATACACATATACACCAGTATAACCTGTAAATACCATATCACACCTGTAAATACACATACCACAGTAACTAAACATTAATACAAACATATACAACACAACTTATAGAGACATTTAACATCACATATACACGCCGTATAAACCTGTACTCACATAGCAACAACAGTAAAAACTGTTCGCTAAATACACATATACACACTTGTAAATACCATGCCAAAACAACATATATACACATATACATACACACAATATATACAATACGATAAATACACACATACACCTATACATATATACAATATTACAATATATACATAACATTAACATAAATATACAATATATACCAGCATATACAATACTTTGTCAAGATGTTGGATGACCACAACCGGCCGTGGCATCAGAACGGGGTGTTTCCGGTGGTTTTCGGACCAGGGGTTGCGGCCGGGTTTCGGCAGGATGGAGGGGGGGGGGGTTGGATGTTGCACACTCCGGGACGAGGGAAGGGGGCGAGGGTCAGAGGGTCGACGGCGGATGCGTCTCCGCCGGGCGGGAGCGTCAGAGGGTGCGTTTCGCCCCACGGGAGAGTCGCCGGCCAAGGTGCAGGCAAGGCGGTGCGTAAGCGCAGAGGTGCGTTCGCCAGCGGAGGGAGGGGACGCGTTCACTGGACGGGGCTGTGTGTCAACTGTCCCGTCGGTGAAATTTTCAAGCAGCGTGCCAGTGTGTTATGGCGGACTGCGTCCACCTAGTGCCGGCTGAGGTGGTGGCTAGGCGGACGGGTCGGGCTCAGGCCTTGCGCGATCCATGGAAGGGGCAGTACCGAACACAGAAGGGAGGGCCCTGGGACACGATCTGTCCCCCCCCCAGGACCCGGCAGTGCATTCCCATACACACTATGGCAAAGAGGCACTGCACATAGGGTCCCTGCATCCTCTAACCATCGGCCCCTGAACCTCATGGGCCCCGTAGCACAGCTGCTAAACGAGCTGCTACGGTGGTAGTTACGCCACTGGGTAAGTGCCTTACCAACTGGTGGAAATAAATATTTCACTATTTATCTGGAGTGCTGCTTCCTTCCTTGAGATTTGGTATGCAATATGGATCCTGTAGTCCGTTCCCTTGAAGCCTGGCAACCACCATTGGATTTTAATCCGTTATCCCACAGCGCTCTCCTGTCTACCCAACCAAACAAAAACAATGACTATAATGAAGTTTTTCTTTCCAACTTAGATTTACCCTACAGGTCGGAAACAGAGGCAACTGAAAGTGTGGTACCCAGACTGAACGGGACAGATTCGATGTATACTTTGTGCAATGCTGTAAATGGGTCATGAAGCTTAGAGACATGGAGTTTTATTTTGTTATCCTGAGTACTTAACACCCTTATCACACCGACACTAATGTTTTCACTCAATGACCAAGACTATCGATTTTTTCAAATCTGTGACATGTCTCACGATAATTGGCTTATACCTTCGGAAACAGGTATTCCTGGTGTTGAAATGTTTTCTCGTGACACACATTGTCACTTCGTTAGTTATAAATTTTAGTGATAAGTTTTTGAGCTTTTCGTTCTGAAAAAAGTGAAAATTTGGCAAACATTTTGTAAAATTCTTCCTTGTGCCAAGATTTGAAATGTTCTGGTTTTCCAGACCTGAAGTAAAACTAACCCAAAAATTATGGATAATTAACATTATACAAAGAATATCTGCTTTATGTGGGATATATTTTATGCTTCCGTCATTTTCTACGGATTTGTATATGAGGATGCAGAACTTTTTTTCAGGTGCGATTTTTCTTCATTTTCATTGAAATTGCATACTCAGCATGTTTGAGGGCAAAACTCAGCTTTTCAAGTGACTTTTGAGAGGCCTAAATAATAATTAAACCTAACATAAACCTATGACCCCACTATAGAAACTTTCACCACACCGGTCACACCACACCCAGTCAACACACTAATGTTCAAACAAACTTCTAGTTAAAGTCCATTACCCTTTGTAAGTTTTCACGTCATGGGTTAAAAAATATGGACCTTTCGTATATTAAATATATGGATATTTTTTGGAATACATTCATTTAGAGGCCAAAACTTGACATTTCAGAATAAATTAAATGATGAAACGCACTGCAACGCTTGATGCCCAACTTCCTCCGATGGTAACTGATACCCACATATGGGTTGGTAGAACATGCTTTAACGGAGGAGCGCATCGGCCGTAGTTAATAATAAATGGAGGCACGCCATTTCACGCAGATTTGTTATTGTCACTATTTACGACCTATAATTTTTATTTTTTTTGGTAATGCATCATATGAGGGCTTATTTTTTTATGGTATGAGTAATACATGTAATAAATAATTTATTTAGGGAGTTCTAAAGCTTCTTCATGAGATTTTATTAACTATTTATCAAGGGGGACACAAACAAAATCAATCAATTGTTTTATTTTGGATTGTGAGCATATCCCCCCCCACCCCCCCCACGCCACCGTCACACGTAAAATAATATTTTATCTTTTATCTCTGTTCACTACCTATTGCGGTATCCTCCATTTATATATAGTTTTTTTTATTTTGCTCAATTTTCCTGACGCAAAACCAATATAGAAAATCGCATTGATGTTTTACTATTGCACAACACTTGTCAGAAGGGCCATAAACTATCTGGTATTTTTTTCTCTGTTTGTCAGAGTCACTGGTTAGGGCTTCTATTTTTTGGCAGAAACCTTTGTTCTTAATTCATGCGTATCATATAGATACCGTTACCTTTTTTTCTGGATCACTTTGTTAGAACACAATTTTTTGTTGATGGTTGTTTATGAAAATGTATATTATGGATTTTTTCGAGTTTTTTTTTTAACGTATTCACCCCAGAGCGGTTCAAATTGATTAGATTAGTATGTCCAGATATACCGGAACGCG
Source organism: Engystomops pustulosus (assembly GCA_019512145.1). Classification (NCBI taxonomy): domain Eukaryota; kingdom Metazoa; phylum Chordata; class Amphibia; order Anura; family Leptodactylidae; genus Engystomops; species Engystomops pustulosus. Next base: position 154,827,904 of record CM033642.1, read on the forward strand.
GTAGATACCAAATATGTCGTGTTCTATGTTTTTATACGTTCTATTGTGCATTTTATGTTGTTACTGGAGTATTATGGGACTTTTATTTTACTTTATGTTATGTTAATTATAATTAATATTAAAAGATTTAATTTTTTTTTTTTAACTTTTTCCATTTTCTCACTTCTGGTTGGGCCTGAATAAGCGATCATTCTTCATTGCTTAATTCAAGCCTTTTACACTGCAATACCATTGTATTGCATGTCATAGTGAAAGTAACTGAGCATTGCTGTCGCAGCTTCAGTTTTACTTACGCGCCGGGTCCCTGCCAGGAAGAGGTTATCCTGACGATGACCCCGGTGAGAAGAGGAGTCCAGCCCCGGGGTCACTCGTTCGAACCCGGGGCAGTGGCAGGAAGGTCGGATCCCCCGTGTACAAGCACATAACCGTGGGGGTCCGTCCCGGGGGACACCCTTGCACCGCGGGTCATCTCTGACCGACGCGGTGCAAGCGGGTTAAACACCCGGGATCCTGGAGTTTATTTTCCGATCCCGGTGTTAGTGCCAGGGCTGGTCTGTCGATATCACAGCCCGACACCGGCACCAAGAAAAAAAGAAGAAGGGGCAAAGAGAGACCTTGTCCCCGAAAACTCTTCTTATGCGCCCGCCGTATAAAGGCGTTGCAATCAAAGAAGTACCTAATGACCGCCAAGTAAAAACACCGATAGGCGGTCATTAAAGGGTTAAAGAAACTTGTCTTTGTGGGATGCACACTTTACGATTCCAACATCCCCCCGTCACCCACTGTGATGACATGAGGAAGGCCTAAGTGTAATATTATGGCCTATTTACTACGCAACCTGTTTCTAACAACAACATGCAAGCAAAATCTTTATATAAATAGATATCACGATCATGCAGGCATTTGAGGAACTTTGTCTTTCTTCTTCCATCTTTTCCCACACTCAAATGCCCCATCACTAAACATGGTAAGAAATAAGTTTGGGAATTATTAAATAGCGTCCTGTTATCTGAGGGCCAACTAATTGCTTTTGATACAGCAGCAGCAAGACTAGATTGGGGTTATCGGGAATGCATGTGGCTTAAAATATGAATTATGTCATATAGTTTCTATTGATGTTCACGTTGGCAAGATTTGGGTTCCCCTGGAGCCAGAAGTGAAGCCAACATCAGGAGGACAAGTCAGCCTAGGATCCAATGCATTATAAAAGTGCATAATATTAAGCGCCAGCAAAACCGATTTCAGGTTGGAGACCTACTTGGGCGCTCTTTCTTGTTTAATCAATCGTAGCAATACTCCCCACTTGGGGTTAACCACACAGTTTTGGTTTGCGTGCCTACTATCCCATTCCAACTCTGCAGCTATCACCTTCTAACATCCATAACTTGGATAACATGGACATAGAAAAAATAGGGAGTGAGGGCCCAGCTCGCAAGAGCTTACAATCTTTAAGATTTATTATTCATGAATAAGATTTTTTAAGGTAACATGCAGTATAGGACACTTTCAGGCTTTATTTCATGTTTAGGGAAAAAAAAAAAAAACAACCACCAAAGTGACTCTCATGAAGCTGCGGCACTTACTGACTGCTGACATGGCATGGGTCCGCTCAACAAAAAAAGCGCACAAATAAGACCGGCAGCACACATATTGATTGCTATGGTGTAAAAAGCATTTCAATGGCAATTTTACCGACAGGCTTTTATTACAACCTGGAGAGATCTGGACTGACAACCGACCACCAGCTTTTTCAACAATCACCATCAACAAGTCAATATGCCCATCACTATTCAGAAGCCTTTTCAGTCGCTCTATATTTGCGTTCTGTACTTTATTTAGGTATGTTTGATACCCATTGCGTTATGGTGACCAAATATAACATTAAACCCCCATTTCATTTTGAAGTGAGTTTTCCCTGAAGGGACTTTACAGGAATAAAACCCTGGCTTGTTCTTGAGTTTCCTTCACTGAGGCATGTGGGTAAAGAGGTGGTTGCCTGTATGATCCAAGTAAATCCGATCACATAAAAGCTGTGTGTCACCATCTTGCTATAATGAGCCGGACCACGGAGTCCAAGATAAGATCATACACATCAAGAACTCCCATGCTTTCAGACTGGAGACACACATTGCAAGCTACTGCCCTCCTCCCATATATCGCAGGACTGACAAACAGTCCACAATTAGCCTTGGTGCTTCTAATATCTTCTGATATAACTTACACCAGAACATACATGGCATTTCAGAAATGGACTGTTTGGAACGTGCCCTCTACCGACTCAAAATTCCTTCTACAAAAGTGGATTCATTCATTTTTGCAACAGCAAGTAGCATAGAGAGATACACGAGAATTAGATAAATAAAGAGATGGAAAGAGAAATAGTAATAAATGAGAGATGGGTAGAGATTCCTAGTTTAAAAAGGAAGGTCTTCTTTTCAGAGACAAGAACACATGGCTGTACTATTTGAGTGAAATGTATTGTCTGAAAATAGCAGACGCGAGTTTGATATTAAAGCGAGCACTAATGGAAGTTCAGATAAAGATGATCAATGTTTCCCAATGCTCCGGAGCAGTGGAAAGATTCGACATTTGTTAATAGAGGCAGCCTCGTCAATAACGTCTCCAAGTTATCATGGTCATCGTGTTCGACATCGTGGAATCAATCCAGAAGAGTCGTCGCTTACATCCGCGAAGTAACAATAGCGCCCTCCTATTGAAAAGCATCACAAACTTACTCATAATTAATAAAGAGCGTGTGTCCCACTCGAAAGAATCTGTAACCGTTACCTTTACAAGCACCAATTTTGCAATTGGTCCTGTGACTCATAGGAATGTCAGAACCTCTTGTTTTTTGAGCCGAAATTTTCACCACGTGCTAGGGCAAAAATCCCCTTATTAACCCCTTAAGGACGGAGGTTTTTTCCGCTCATACATTTCTCTCGGCTCAAAATCAGCCACACTTCAACAAAAATCCATACCTGTTCATTTTTAAACGGTGTATCAGACCTGTTTGACGGGCATTAGTGTTGTGGCGTTGTCACAATTATTAACTTCTCTGTAATGTTTATTTATTTTATCTGCCGTGGTACTGCAATCTGGCAAACAAAATCCAAATGTGGAAAAATTAAAAAAACCACAAACCGTTCACTATTCACACTTGTGGCTACCGTTTCTTGACTTTGACTATGCACTCCAAATAACACCATCAGTTTTTTACTTCTTTGTTTCTCGATCGTGCAATCGTGATACCCATTTATTACCGTCTATTCCCGGCGTAAATAACGACCTTGTCGAATACGAAAAGATCTCTTCTTCTCTGGTCTGGGGTCAGTCTTATACGCGGTAATTGACCGCCTGACCAGTGCTATGTCGAATGGCGGCGGTCGGTCGGTGCGGCTGCATGGATAGGGCTCACCGCTCATGTAGCCCTCTCCATAGCCGGTACAGGGTACTCCTTTGCATTGCAATATTTCTCACCCCCATAACTAAGACCGAGGAAGGTCGTCCGAACTGGACCAAAAAAGACCGGCGGGTGTTTTCAACAGCTTTGCCGGCAACCTCAAAAAAATATAGGCATCGCAAATGTTGTGCGTCGGTGAATTACCATCCATTCTCCATGTTAAGCCTCAAAATGGTACTATCCGAAATACCCTCTTCTCTTGGGCGTTCTTTTTACACACACCCAACAACACCCTTCATAATCACATTTTATTATTATCACATTTGTGATGAATGAGAGAATGAAAAATCCCCCCAATAGTACCTGCCATAGCTGTAGTATGGCATAATATGATCAGGATCGATTAAAGAGAACACTAGGGTTAAAGTACCACTAAGGGCAGTACCTGAAAAATGTATAACAAAAAAAAAAACAAAAAGGATTATAAAAATTATATACCACAAACCTAAAATTTCAAATCACCACACCAAGAGCAAATCACCAAACCCATTTTACCCATAGAACTGACTAAATATGAATAAAACGTAACAAATCATAAACCAAACCCATCAGGTATCAGCACAGCGATCCGAAAAAAATGCCCGCTCAAAATGATAAACACTGTTTCTTTTCAATGCTTTTAACCCTGTAACAGGAAAAATAGCGCGCAAATTCAGCCAATGGCACTTTTTGCATTTTGAAAACATAAAAAAAATTCTATAAAAGTGATCAAAGGTTTGTACCAGTACCTAAAATGATATAATTGAAAATATTATCAAATTTCGGAAAAAATTACCCCCACCCCACCAGCTACCGTACACCAAAAACAAAAACAACAAAACAACCCAAATGTATACAAAATATTATTTACAGTGCTGCTCAGAAGTTGGCAAACATAAAAAAAATTTTGTACAGTTTTTCATTTATTGTAATGTATGAAAACACTTCTAACCTATACAAACATTTGTATCCCCTTAAAAATCTACCGAACCCAAAGAACATAACGAAAAGTAAGACATGTAAATTTGGGAGCGTCTCAGACTGAAGACGTAAGCCCACAAAATGATGGGCGCAAATAGCGTTTTTATCCCCGACCTGTATCATTGCATTGAGGAACATGCCTGGATTTATAATAAAATAAAATTTAGGTAACAGTATGTGGTAACCCTTTACAGTCAAATGGACGTGGTAAACTGGTTGTTAGTTGTCCATGCCTTATGTTAATGAGACGAACAGTTTTCCTGCTATATACCTGCATGTCATAAAGAATTTAAATTAAAGAAAGGACCCATGTATACAATTCCAAATCCATGTTTTTTTTTAAATTTTTTAATCAACCGGTGTCTCAATTGTATGCTTGGAAAAGAGGGTCGTCTTATACAGGCGAATATATCTTAAACTAAAATCTATAATTTTAACAGGAGGGGTCGTACTATACACCAGTTCGTACTTTATAACAAAAAACCCGGTCGTCTTAATACCACCAGGAATATACTAGGTTTTATTTTGGTGTTTTAATCTACATTTTCAAACAATTAAACGAATGTGGTACAAAAATAAAAAAAGACATTTTGCCGTCTCTGACGCTAATACACTTTATCATACGTTGGTGCACGGAGATTGTAGGGTACATTTTTTGCGAAATGACAGACGTTTTCATTGCTACCATTCTGAGTCTGTTTAGACTTTTGATCATTTTTTATGTGAGTAAAAAGTGTAAAGATCGCCACTTCGGACCTTTGGTCGCCATTAATATCCCTCTCCCAACCTCGTCGTTGTCCACCCACCGCCACGCCGTAACATTTTTATATTTTGATAGAGCGGCAACATTTTGGGGTACCAATGTGTCTGTGATTTTTTACTGTTTTATTCTGTTTATTATAATCAGTTCTAGGGACGTGGGGTGATTTGAATTTTTAAATACTTTTACAAATTTCTTTTTTTATTTATTTAAACTTTTTTTTTTCTTTTTTTATTCTCCCACCTATTTTATTAGACCATCTATGTTACATTACCTATATTCGGTCAGATCGCTCCTACCATATACCTGCAATACTCTCTGTATTGCATATAATGAGCATTTTTGCAGCACATTCACTATACATGAGCCCCCTGGCATCATTGTACGATCTCTAGAAAAGGCCCTGTAGCCTATGTGTCAACTATACCTGAGGCGACCAGTGGCAAACCTAATCGCAACCGCCCCCCGAATGCACGTTCGGAAGGGACGCGGCGATAGTAATAAAGATGGGCGTGACCCGTCTTTTAAAAAACGTCGCAATACGGACCAGATTTGCGGCGGCAATGAAAGGTTAATAGCCGCGCATCGTGATTCAACGCAGAACAACCGCGTTTTTAGCTGTGGGAGGTTTTCTGCAATATGCAAAAACCCCCACCCTTGTATGATGCAGGTACTCCAGCCCGTGAGCCCTCTTCATACACTCCTTATACCTTTGCCCGCGAGAGCTACGCGCAGAGCTTTAAGGGGTTAACCACCATATACATGAGGCAAATGTCTACTGCTGCTCTGCGGACCCGTTGGAAGCCGAGCCGTGATTGGGTTTGCTGTTCGGCCACAGGTAATTCATGTGAGACTCTAGGATTGGCTACCGGTAATGAGTAGAAGAGCGCTCACCGTGTGGGTAGAATGGTAGGGATACCAGACGATTTATCAAAATGTTCTGAGGTAAAACTGTTCCCTTTGCCCATAAGGAAACCAATCATAGATCAGCTGTAAATTTCATAAACACATCACATACAAACGCAACAACTGAAACTTGAGCTCTGATTGGCTTGCCATGGACATCTTATTATAAATCTCTCACAAATCCATAACTAAGCGGCAGCCATCACCGAAATGAGACAGCGGCACTCCATTCACTTAATCAGAAATAGAGACCTAATTGCGCAAGCCAGTTACTAATACATATACACGAAAATTTTTGGTTAGCTCCATATTCTATTTTGTTGTAAAGCTTGAGCTACAGCTTAGTTTGTCGCTCCGCACTAATTTAAGAAACCTAGACAGCAAAATGTCATTCAACCTCACAGAACACTAAAAGAGCAAAAGCATCAACACCTTTTTGAGTTCTTTTTTTTTTAAAATGTGTTATTACATTATGGTCAAATTGAAAAAATGGAAATTGTTACTGAGAGAAGATTTCACTGTTATACTATAGTGTGGACGCATATGTATGACAGAGGTTTCTGTGAGTAAATGAAATGTTATAGGTTGCCCATAATTGGAAACCAATCTTCTTCTAAACCGCTTCTGGGGAAAATAGTTATAAGCCAAGTATTGTGGCCATGGCAACTATAAACAGATTCTCTTTAGACACTTCGGTAAAATAATCTTCCCATTAATTTAAGACCGCAATTAACTCTAAACACATGCTAATATTATAGGATTCAACTTCATATGTCGCATCATACCTATATCCCTTCTCATCCCAAAATGGGTGAGGGAGTAAATCTATCCGCAGGAGGTGGGTAAGTTCACATCACTTAGGGTGTGAAATCACCTCCCTCTTTCATCAACCAGCCTTCGGTAGATGGAGGTGCATAATTTAGGCAGTCTCAAGCCACGAGATCTGACAAAAATGTTTCTCTATCCCTATTTTCCATCTCTAAAAGACCCTTTCTATTTCTCATTTTTATCACACACTCGTTTTCTAGGTGCCTTACCCTGTGTGTCCAAAGCGGTAGCAGAAACAACGCCTTGGATCAAGATGAAAGATTGAGTATACTGATTGAACGAGTTTTTTATTAAAATATTTCTATAAAAATGGTTAGAATTCTTGCACTCAGAGGGATACACCTTAGCGCAAAGGGAGGCCAGGTAAACGTTTTTTTTAAAAAATTAATTGTTTTAAATTAAAACCAAGGAATCGGATATAAAAACTGTGTTTTTTTTGGATATGTTTGCCTCATTGACTGTGGGGATGACGTGGGATAACTCCAAAATAAAGGGAATCTGTTTATCCACAACACGAAGTGTTAAAAAACCAGAAGCCGATATGTATCGAATTGTGTCCACTCATGGTATAATCACATGCACAGTTAGTGAAGCACAATTGGGCACATGTTTTCAATACGACAACGAGTAATTCCCACCCGTTCTCGAAATATTAATAAATCCATCGATCCTGACTGTCCGATTGAGGCATGATCTCTGCCACTATTCTGAAGAGAGTGCGTCAGACACGATTTCATGCCATTTGTAGGCTTTCCATCAACCAACCGATTCAGGTCCACCAGAAAATCACCAATTCATTTCTATCCAATGCAATTAGTAAGATGACATGGCTTGCGACCCAAATGTAAATCGTTATTAATTCCCGCCATGTGGTTCCGTCATTCCAGCGGAACGTATGCATGGAGACCCCCCCCTAGACAGCGCATGGGAGGGGAGGAGGGGGTGATGTGCTTGCTCTCCACCCATGCTTGCGTTTCCCTCTCTCATAGAAAATAAGTAGAACTGCACGTCACTTGCCGTTAGTACCCTCACCAAACAGAAATGTATCTTCTAGCGTTTCTGCCCAAATAAGAGAACAAAAGGCTCATATTCTTTTTGCGGCTACGGCTGCTTCGGAAATGGTGAGGCACTTGTTTTGCGCTCATTGTACCATAGCGCGTTTCCCTCTAAACCTTGGCGGCACGCTTTCGTCAATTGCTGCACATCATTACGTTCCCCACCCCTATTGCCACCATCCCAATTGTCAAATAAGCCAAGGGCTCAATTAGGCCCTATTCTTGAATACAGATGGCTTCACTAGTACTTGGAAATATATAGATCTCATATTCATTGATTGAATTACAAGGTAATGTAGTCTTTAAAAACTATCAGTACTAGATACTGAGGCATATCATTTTCATTAACCACGCGATAAAATGCTGCTGTACTTAGTACTCCTTCAGCAGTTTTCTAACTGTGACATGTCATCTGCTTCTTTCTGTCACGATCACTTCAGACCGCTGCGGCACAATAGAAGAAAAATAAATTGTTTCCAATTTCTCCTTACCAGGAACAAAAAATGTTGCGCTGGAAACTTAAAACTGCATTGTATAGTAATAACTCAGTTTTTATGTATACAGAATCTGACACATTAAATTGGACAAATAAGCCTTTTATGAATGTGTTTATCAAATTATACAAGTCCGCAAATCTTACTCCTACGGAAGGAAAAGTAGGGAAAAAAAGAATCACATCATAACTCCAAGAAGTAATTAAAAATCAATTATGTCAGGTCATACACACCCTAAAACCTTTATGAATAATCTTAGACAGCATAAGGAGAAACACCAACTGTACTCGAGAATCATTCATTAACGCAGAGAGCTATATTTTTCCAATTGGAAAATATGCACTTTTTTTTTCATAGCCACTATTAGTGGTCACATGTAAGAAGTATTTGCTATATTTGCAATCCACTAAAACCACCAATCCCTATATTTTATTCAATATACCTGACACACCACCCCCGCCACCTCTTGTCACCTGTCCGCTGACGCGTCCGTGCCCGATACCCACAACTATAGTGCCTTAAGCGTGCCAATTTAATTACCCTTCCCTAAAAGTTGGCTGTTCAGTTATTTTTGGAATAAAGAATCTTTGGGAAAAGTGTTCCTATTAAAGATATTTGGGACATATTTAATAATCCATTTTTGACTATTTGCGTCAGAGTTGGTGTTAGATGCTTGTTGTTGTCATCGAGCGTACCGTACATGAATATCATCTGTAATTTATGTTGATATATTTACATTACCCTTTCATAAGTACTTATGTAGTAATATATTTATCATTGGGATGCTCGCATTGCGCTCTATTTCTAGTAAACTATAATTAGTTTAGCTCCCATATACATTACCCGATACCTTCATTTATCATAAGTGTGTACAGTCTCACACAGAATGCCATAATATGCAGAGTATTATGACCACTCTCATGTGCCCGTTACGATCTGTATCATTGAAAATCATTATAACACCCTCCCTGGGCTTACAAGAATCATGGACTGTATGGCATGTAAATATTCTCTAAATACCAATGTATTCTACTACTAATATCTTTAATTTTTCAATCTGCTAGATACAGAAACAACATTACCCTCTGGGTATGAAAGGGTTACTAAAACGAAATCAGTATCATTCCATCTTGGCATTCAGATTTAACTTCATCTTTCTCAGTGAGATAAAGTCTAGAGCAACCAGTAGGAAAATGTTCCTGGAATTGAAGGTTTCTTTGACCGAGTGAATTTCTTTTATTTTTATATAAATGCCAACGCGTACACGCTGTAGAAGAATATTGCTAGGAGAGGTAATTTTCAAGAAATATTCTAGTTTACATTACTGTATCACAATTATTTAGCCTCAATTTTCATATTAATAAGAATTGTTGAACGCTCGCTCATCTCTTCTAAATACAATAATACTGAATTCCAATAATAAATAAATCACTTCTGTCTTCAACATTTAACCTAAGATATATAACTTGCCTAACAATAATGCTCACCCCACTGCCGATTATCATTTTGTTTCCTAGTAGCAGCTGGAGTCAAGCTTCTAGATTCAGACGTTCTTGTTATTTGCAATATAATTAATTTCATAAGGTATAACTCAAATACCCTAAACCCACAACCTATCCGTTGAGTGCCTCGATGTAATAAAATTTCTTGGATGATTTTTATGAAGTTGGAGAGTTTTAACAGGTCACTCTTTTAGTTGCTATCTTTGTAATAGTGCAGTATCTGGCTCTTTACCAATAGATATCAGGGGATGAAGAGCACATTAATGATGATACAAGTGTAAATGCTAATGTGTTTTCAGGAATACATCCTGACGAGATTTGTAACAGTGGTATGGGTTTGATAAAATTGTTGTATGGTACTTAGATTGGAAAAGACACATGTATCAGATTCAAAAAATATGTGATACTAATAGACTAAAAAGGGGGAAACAAAAAATGTCTCTGTCGCACTCCAGGGCAAGTGGATCTAATATCTCGTACCTTCTTTTAGTAATTAAAAATGTTAGATACCCTTAGAGATAAACATCCCGACCTTTTCTGTAGTTTACTTACCTAGACTTCTAGACGTATGGACATTACAAGGTCTGGAACCAATAGGACATTAAGTAAGCAAAACTGGTGTCATTGGGGTTCTTATACTGCTGCTCAGGGGAATATACTATTAAACTTTACTCAATAAAGAATTAAACATCTCTAAAAGAATCCATTATGTCAATGGTGCTGCTCGGGTCAGGGCTGTTATATACAGCTGAGAAACCTGCCTGTTACTGCCACCATGGAGCTGTCAGCAGTGAGCCTCATAAGTTTCCACGGTCAGGTTAGTGGGTCAGATACCTAACATTGCTGCACAATGGGTCCGGCATCTGGATGGCTGACCTGCCACCCCCGTCGATGAGGGTTTGTCACGCAGCTACAGTCTCTCTAATAGAGATTCATGGGACTTACATGTATAATGAATCCAATAGGCCTGCAAATGGAAGGCTTTTAGAGATCATCAGTATAAATTGCAATATAACGCGAACTAGGCACCGGGTCTATGTAGTATGAGCAATCGATACCAAAATTTTTTTAAAATGAAAAAAGTAAGATTAAAAGGGAATTTTTTAAATTCATCCACCCTTCTCCTAGAACACGTAAAATAACCTGTGAAAATGTAAACAGTAAAAATAATAAGCTGTTAGGCATCACCTTGGCTCAAAAATTCCAGTTCAAAATATAAAAAAAAAATATTTCCGGCTGTGGACACAGTAATGGAATATAGCACCCAAAATGTCTAAATTGCCACTTTCAAAAGGTTTTATAGCTCCCACATTTAAATTAAAATAGCCAGCACGTACCATAAAAAAATGAAGGAAAAAAAAAGGTCCATACACCAAACTGTGAAAAAGTCATTGGCCTTAGAATTTGAGCAATGATGCAAATATTTTTTATGCCACAAAAGATTTTAAAACTAATTAAAAACCTGACAACTGAGATAAATTTGGTATCGCTTTGATCATATCGGACCCAAAGAATAAAGAGAAGGTCATTGTAGTGCAAAAATAAAGCTTGTAAAAAAAAAAAAAAATACAGCTTTCCAGTACAATTACATGGGGATATTTAAATGGCTTACCATCTACTAAAAATTTAAATTATCCTGTGGATAGAACAAGCTCACAACACATCACTGTAAAAACAAAAAAAATGTCGCTTTTTTTTGGAAGGAGGGGAATAAAAAACAGAAATGCAAAAACGAAAAGAAGGGATGTGGCCTAGTAAGGCCCCTTCCACTACTAGGCGTTGCAGATCACATGTAAGAGTTTGATCAGGGGTGCGATCAGAGGTTTTGGTCAGTGATTAAACGCGCATTTTGCATCAGAAGGGCAACAGTTTCCGTAGGTGTGTTACGAGTGTCTATCGTTTTTCACGCACGTTTTTCAATGCAATTTCTATGCATTTTCTACAATGGTTTTTCCACGTGCAGAAAATGGACTCAGGGACTGAGCTATATCTCTTTTATGGCAATTGATGGTGATGAAAAACGAATTGCCTTGCATTGGACTTGTATGTGTCTCAGAGTGCGATGCGTTTTTGATGATTCTCCATAGACTGTTATGGTGCGTTTTTCACAGGCATGTGACTTGCAAAGGTAAGGGATGAGCATGATGAGAAGTTTAGGAGATTATCAGGTTGCGTTAAAAAAAACGCGGGTGTGTGCATGGAAAATAAATGCACGTCTGAAAAGACCCATTGATTACATGGGTCAGAGTTGCCATACAGAAAACGCGCCGTGAAAAAACGCAAGTGTGAAAGGGGCATAAGAGGTAAAGGGAAATCTGTCACAGATGGCATTCTGACCGTTACTTAATAACCACACTTGCATCGTATTGGACCTAGCATAGCAGTCAATAGCAGAGAAAAAACAACGTAATTACTAATTAACTTGCAATGTGCAGTCACGATCCTGGTAAGTGCTCAGGTTTAATCAATAATCAAACAGGTGGTAAGTTAATTATTAGGCGAGGAATTTTTAAAATTTGTCCCAAGATCAAAAAAAACTGATATTATTCTGTTCATAATGTGAAGATCTTTACTAAGTAAACAGCCTCGCTTGCCAAGATACTAAGTCTGTGAGTTACAAGTTACTAAAGGCGTCGGTTGTGATTTGTAGCTGGAATAAAATGCCGGGTATATTGGTCTTAGGAGATTCAATGAGTCCACAGTCCAGGTCAGGTTGATACCCTTGTAAAAGCGTTCTTTGCACTGTCTAGTCATTCATTCAATGTCTCTTTACTTACATTTATTAAATTGGGACGTCAAGTTTGCTTGATCTTGCCAATAAACTATTCAAATAAAAATTGTAGTTCAGTTGTAAAAGGGCTCACTTAGGTTATGAACCAAGAAATGTACATTCTGTTTCTTAAATAGAGTTCCCTATATACCCTTTGTATATTGCTTTCTCGTGTGGATGGTTTATCCAAGAAGAATTTGTCATGTAACTACCGTACTTATATTCCAGGGGTAGTTGAGTCAGATGAAGTGAGTGATGATAAGAGGCAAACATGAAAGCTTAAATAGTTGAGCTATTCGCAACTGCGAAAAAAATAACGATGCATACATCTTCCAGGTTGTGCAGAAAGCTTTGTAGGTTGTGGATCTGTCAGTTGACAATTTGGGAAAGATGTGCAAGGTTTTGGGAAGAGGTAAAGAGAAAAAAATAATGAATTGTGATTGGTTCGAATTTAGTTGAGGGCAAATGTATTTATTGTGGTGTATTTGGGCTTAATTTTGTACAAAACAAAGGCTTATGGATAGGCATAACCGCCCTACGCAGCGCTGGGGACCTTGGTTCACGTTTCAGGGTTCAACATCTGCAAAGAGGTTGTAGTTCTCTCTGTGTATGGGTGGAGGTTTTTTGTGTTTTTTAGCAGAACAGAGCCTCCCGTCTGCATAGATTAATTAAGTGATCAGAGGAACAGGATTTAAAGAGAAAGTTCGGAGAGCGTGAGGCATTGACCAGGAGATGTTGGCGGTTAACTGGCCCAATCACTTGCGCGGAAAGTGGAAAAAGGCAACTTTGATTTGGAAGATGGAGGCAACCCGGCACTTTGTTAAGATTAAAGCAAGGATTCTGGCGTTTTTTTTGGGTGTACCTAGCAGTCGGGTGCAGAGAGTACACTGCGGGAGTCCCCACCCCTCAGCGGCTAAGATAAATAAGAAGGACCCTAGCCAATGCATGAATTAGATTCAGAAGGATGACTTTCAGAAGGTGAGGGCATGTGGGACCCCTACTTAAGTGAGCCCGAGAAAATGTAAAAGTGGTAAACGGGAAAGGAAACACAGGTGGAAACCTGAACGCAAGGAAGATACATTTCAGCAGGCTAGTTGTTCAAGCTCCCTTACAGTGGAGAAACAGTTCGGAATCTGGCAAAATGGACAGACATGGCGTGGCCACTGGGAGATACTAGAAAACTATGAGAGGAAACTTCACAGGTTCTGGTTTGGCATGCATGCTGATATTAAAGGCCTATTGTGGTTAGGCCAGAGTGTCAGAATATCTGCAATAATCCTCACGTTGCAGGCCATATTGGTACCTTGTACCCATCATGTAGACACCATTAAGTGGATGGGGATGGCTTGGTTGGTTCCTTGGATAAAGCGCATGTTGGACCCAGCGAATCCTAGTTGGAGTATGCTACCTGTTTTATGCGGAAGGGCATTGCAGCAAAAGTGTAATCTAAAAACTATTGTCAAAATAATTAGTGATGTATTCAAACAGGTGTGATCATTGCAAAGGAAATACTCACAGACCAGGCACTCTTTTAAGCTATGTTTAATGAGTAATTTAAGGGTTTCTCAGCTATGACCTCATTCTACATCTCCCAAAACTGATGGTTTGTTGAAAGCGGGTTTAGTTTCGAATATCCAATAAACCTTTTTATGAGGAGCATTTAATTTATACTTCCCCCTTCAAGGGTACACCCTTTCTATTCCAAGTGAAAAAAAAACATAAAAAAAAATGGAGGATTAATGCACCTGAGCTGCCGTAAGTTTTTTTTGTATCACACAAGTCCTGCGATCCGGGTTTACTTTCGTTTAAAGTTGTACCAAATATTTTAAATTACATAAGTACATTCATCATTTTAAATAATAAGATATGAAGTATTGTTATGCATGTTCTAATACTATATGTCTCATTAGCCAGTGAGATAAAGAAATTTTATATTTTAGTAAAACTCAAGGGTGACCAAATTTTCATGCTTGTTGAGTGTGCTGTATGAGAATTGGTGATGAGATGGAACCTAAAGATTTGACTATGTTGTGGCCACATCTCAAATCATCTTTTTACATGTCTTGTTAATTGACAATCAATATTTAGGATGGGCTTATATCTCTTCAAAAGTCAAATTGACTATCATGTTGCGATAGGCTTTAGGAAAGTTTGAGATATGGGGGTAATTTCTTTTTAAATAAGGGCCCGATCGCGTTTTTTTTCCCGACGTGTACCCGAATATTACAGATTTGCGCCGATTGTACCTGAATGACCCGGGATTGTGGCGCACGCGATCTGGATGGTGGGACATTGCGCGCCAGGCATGCGGGCGCGACGGAAAGCTCGGGGGGCGTGGCGAACGAAAACCGACGTATTTCGGAAAAAAAAACCGAACCACCGATTTAAAAACCGCAGGAAGTGGCGTTGGGGGGAGCGTACCGTTACTGGTCGAGGATGGGTGCATCCGGCGCTGAGGAGATGACTTTATCGCAAGACAAGCGACACCTGGTGGGACTGACGGAAGAAACTACAATTCATAAATGCCCGGCGGACCCGAATCCAGAGCAGAGAACGACGCCGCTGGATCGCCAATGGATAGCCGTGGTTAAGTAATAGGTGCCATTATCTTCGTATTAGTTTTTCTCACATAGAGAAGTTAGATAATCATTATAAGATTTATTGTTTTACAGAGACTATCAGGGCTCTATTTATATCTATATTTTTTATTACCAGTTTTTTAAGTTTCTCCTTACATGGTTTATAAACTTGTTTTTTATAATCACTTATACCCTTACATGTTAAAAAAATGTATCACCGCATTGAAAAATTACTCCTAACTGAAGCGAGATGACTACTAATTGGCTTCTATTTCAGTATTGGCTTTGTTAGAAAATCAGAGAGTTTAAGCTGTTAAGTTTCTCTGTTGTCTGCCTTTAATGTTATAATTCTACACAAAAAAAGGCTGGAATTCGCCTCACTAAGACCATGTGTAGGTACTTGGGAGCAATTTATTGTTTCCACATTCAAACTTATAACGGTTATTTGTCTCTTAAAATGAGAATGAAACAAAGACACTACAGAAAAGGGAGGAAATAATATGAAGACGGGCCTCATATTCAGTCCGTAGGGGGATAGATATGGCTCTTATACACTAGGTGTCCTAGTGGAGTGACACAAACACAGTGTAAATAAGAGGAAGCCATATCTATCAACCACCATGAAAAGACATGGCCCAGTGGTGTACCACCTTGAATGGGGGGAAAAAAAGCACCCGTTGATAAGGGAATAACCGTATGTACCTTGACCACTTCAATCGGACAAAATGAACTAATTTTACACTCCGAGTTATAGTTACACAACCCCTTTGCCATATCTCACTAAATACTCAAAATGTGGGCGTTATATGTTATAAACACGAAAAAACAATTACTCAGCACCAGACCTCCCAACTGTCCCGGTGAATCAGCGGGGAAGTCACGGATTTTACCTCGATTCCCACTCCCGGGCTTTGAGGTTATAGAGATTGTCCGTTATGTCACGCAGTCAACGGATCCGGGACAGACGAGTCCCTCCTGGTCACGGCAAGCTTACGACTGAAGCACCAACGCACCAAGCCTTATGAGACCAGGAGACCAAGAAAACAGCCGGCTGCAGCAGTCTACTTACTCACGGCAGCCAGCATCGGCACCTTCCTCCTCCCCATTCTGGCCCTGGACCCCAGCGTGGTCCAGCACCCCCCCCCCACGTGTGCCCGCACCCACCCACCCGACCCACGCCAGCGTGTAGTAGGTAATGTGCCCGGCATCCCGGCCCCCCCCCCAGCGTGTGCCGTTGATGCTCCAGCAGAAGAGGACCAGTCACCCAGGAAAGAGCAGCAGGTACAGGGGAGATGTGCTAAATGTACAGGCTTCTACCTTTAGTTTCGAGCTCAGGGAGAGAGGAATGTCCTGGCATCAGATTTTGGCAGCAGCAGAGACTGGTGTGTAGTGCCCAGAGTTGTGTCCACCCCGACCCCTCTTCACGTGCATTGTAAGCTGCAGACCTGCCATTCACATTGTGTGATAGGGTCAGTGACCACACATGAGTGTGCCCATGCCCGTAATTATGCCATGGTGGCACACATCGCGCCCCGGGATAGGGGCGGAGGGGATGAAAGCGTCTGCTCACACCCACCCCTTTCATAGCGATACATGGGCTCCGATGTCGGTCCGGGGGTGGAGGGACGTTATATTACGATTGAGATAGCTGGCTATATGTACGTCCAAACGTCCATGTCACTCAGAGCCTTAGGCAGGGTTCCACACTTGCGCGTTAGTGATGCGAGGAACTCGCTCCCACAGACAGTGCATGCTGCCGGGATCTTCTGCCCAAAGATGCAAACGGGACTGAGTGGGACATTGAGTGTTCACTACCGGTGTGGCAGCTTTCAGGTCTACCGAACGGCAGCAGCGTTTGTCCAGTAGTGATGTGAAGGGTTTCATCGCATCACACTTCGCAAGTGTGGAAACCGGCTAAGGCTGCGGTTGTCACACATGTTTAGGCGCACGTTTGACTTTTATGTTTAGAAAAAATGGGGTTGCAGGGTGAACGCACTAGATCGCATATGCACTTCTGAAATGCATCGTTAGTAACCAGCACCGGTTGATGTCTTGGCATTTAGACATACAAGACACAGGGTGCTGGTCATGATCACATGAATTCCATGAACGCATATGTGATCGGCTTAGGTGGGGCTGCACCCGCGGGCACGGAACTTTCATTTTGTTTCTAACTAGATCAAAGCACTAGATGTTGTGACAGCAGCCTAACACGGGGAGCAGAGGAGAGATGTGATAAGAACACGTACAGGCATTGCGGGGGATTTATTTTCCCCTCATTCATCTAGACCGAAGGGGCAGGAGGAAGGTGAAGGGAGGTGCCAGCGAAACAGAGGGTGAGCGTGGGGAGTTCCTGTGCTTGTATAGCACTTGCAAACCTCTGACAAAGTTCGCAAGGTTAAGAGCAATCGCAGGGAATAGCATAGAATTGTACATGCGCGAAGACGTGAGATCCAAGAGATCAGGAACTCAGATAGATAATAAAGCCCCCCAGTGTGTGAAAAGCAGTCTACATTATGTTACCCACCCAACAGCTAGTCTTCTTTTTTTTAATTTAGCATTTCCCCTTTTCATGCCCACGGCCCCATTTTTCAATCCATTGCTTTCTTTACTAACGAAATTGTACTTCTTAGGCTGAGATTCAAACGACCATGGTGGGGTCGCAAGCTTGTTGAAGCCGTACATATAGGTTCCCCCACTAGGGCGTGCAAAGAGGTGGCACTTACCAATCCGGTTATCGGTTGCAGTGCACGCCATGCATTCTCTAGGGCACGAAGAGCATGTGAATGTAGGCTAATGTATGATTGCAGTGAATTGGTGAATAAAAATGCTCTGCGGCCTATTTTTGTGGGATTTGTTCTATGTTTCTCTGGGCACCCCCAAAATTCATTTTACGTTATTCTTTAAGTAGGTACAATCACAGGGATTCTACCATTTTTACGCATATTATCTCGTGTTTGTGATAGCCAAGTTTTTAATCACAAAAAGCGTGCTGAAAAAACCTACATTAACTTATACCACATGTCTATACAAAAATAAACTTCATAGTTTACACCTGGCGGCTCCCCCCAACTCCAGCCATGGTCCTGACCTGTAAGAAAACGAGCAAATCGATCCATGCGCTGTGCCCGCGAGCCCCCTTATGGATTTTGAAAGTGCCGCCACTGTGACGCAGTGTCGCTGGTGGGCACAGGCGCAAGGGATGGCTCTGCCAGTTTTCTTACGATGAGCGCTGAATGAAGCGGAGCCGTGGGGAGCATCGGGTAAGGCTGGAAGGTGATGGAAGGTGACTATGGAGTGTATTTGTTTTTTTTATACACACAAGGGGACTGCAGGGCAGTTCATCAATAAGTGGGCTGCGCGCTTGCAGTACACTTGCATTCATTTTGGGATGTTCATGAATTTTTTACTGGTTCTTTTTTGGGGGTTTTACTGATCATTTATTACAATGTTGCAGGACATATATACCGATGTAATTAGACCACTTGGGTCTTATAAAGACTCTGGTGCTCTCATGGAAACTGATGATTGGAAACAAGATGGCAATTTAACAGCGGTTTTAAACCTGTATCAATTTTTGCTCGCCGTAAATACATAGGTTTATTAGTTATGCAGGGCAAAGAATTCAACCCCATAGGGGCTTATACCATCTATTTGATATGAAGCAAATCCAAACTCAATGACCAAAAGAGCAAATAACATTTTGGGCAAACATGATATAAACATCATAAGAAATACCCTCAAATTTTCATTTATAGAGGTTAATTGGTGTTAAAGTGAAATTTTAGGGCTTCCAAACCTAGATGTGGGGAAGACATGAGACAGGGAGAAGACCACATGCTCATGGAGGCCCAACTTTACCTCCCCGTATCCACACCAAAATCTCAAAACGTGGTAAGTACTGGGACACTATAGTGGTAACCTCGGTACCCTTTGTACAATGGTTGCAGAGGTCGTCAAACGCAGCACGAGATCTTTGTTAGAGACCTATTGCCTGAATATTGGTTGAAACTCAGGAGGAAAAACTCCTTTATGTTTTTGGGAGGCAATGGAGTGTTTGGTACAACAATAGTAGCAGGGGTTGGGGCTCAAACGAGGCCTTAGTGACGGGTTGTTGTGGTAGATCTGCAAAGGCGGACCAGGCTACGAAAAAAGAGTAAAGTGGTGGTATTATACGGGGAATCTGGAAAGGATTATTCCTACCCTCCACAGGACTAGCAGTGTTATGGGGTAAAATCTAGTGTAAAGGGCCTTAGGGCACATTAAGGTATCTGAGTTTCAAGCATGGATAATTTTTATTTAGATGACAAACTGGCATTAGCTCGATCTAACACTCAGAATGCTGCCGCGGTATACAGTGGGTTAAAGATTCAGGCCCCTTTTAAATTTACATAATTGGTTTTATTGCAGACATTACGGAGATCAAAAAAAGTTATTTTATTTGCTCCTTAGTGTACACTCTGAACACCCTTTGTACAGAAAAAACTAAATGTAGAATTTCTGCGTTATTTAATTAAATAAAGATGGATGTGTTGAATCACTTGCTATTCTCTCCAGAGCTGGACTCAATTGGGTGTAGGTCAGGGCTCAGGCAGGGCAAAGTCAAGAATGATCAAGAGAGTTGTTTTGAAGCCAATGCGGTAATATCAGGACATAAATAAGGACAGCGAGCACTGCACTGAACTCCCAATTGTCCATGCCTGCTATTGGGTCCCCCCTAAATGGAGCCAAAAGCTGACAGACCAAAACACAATAAGCAGGAAGGATAAACAATGACCCAAATCACAATCCCAATAAGAGAAAGTCCCAAAATAGCGCAAGCAAAGTATATCAGAAACAAGAGAAAGAAGGCTTAGTAGTGTGAACACAGCAGGTTGAAGTAGGAAGTGACAGGCTTAGCTGGAACAATTTATAGAAAGAACGAGGCCCTTACATGCCCGCAGGTGAAAGAATCAGGTCCACAGTGTGAAAATCCTTATCTTGGGGTTCTTCTGTACCTTTCGCACAAGTCTTCTTCGATCACGATTGCTGAGTTTCGTGATGGACCAGGTTGAGAAAGAATTTGTGTTATCCCAAAATCTTCCGATATAAAGTGCGGTCCTGGAAGAACACAGTATTTTTTGAGATGATTACTAACTAGTAGTACAGCCCAGATAATGAAGATTGTTTATAAATTACAAGAGGAATGATTTAGGATAACAAAATGTTTCTGCATGATAAGGAGACTAATGATCTGCATGTAACCAGATGTACTAGGAGGATGTGAACTGGAAGGAAGAGTTCTGGTATAGAAGACACCTGGAAGTATACTTGTACTTTCACACAAGTCATCACAGAATCGTCCCTTGTAGGAGGCAGTAAATGAAAATTGTATGATAGGGATGTAAAAATATTACCAGTTTTACACCGCAATTGCTTAGACTTACCTGGAATCTAAAGTTCACTGAATGGGATGAGGAAAAAAAAAACTGTGCCTCTTGGTTACTTTGTAAGGGCGGTCCCACTTATCATTCAAAGGTGACTATGGTCGATGTCAGAAAGCCCAATCACTTGGCATATCAATTACTTAGACTTTGTTAAATATATGCAAACACATCAAAAACAGCACTATCCAAAGGGGGGGGGGTGCTTCTTATGGAATAGATATGCATATTTGCATATTTAATTTTCCAGAGTCACCAGTGGCACATGAATGGCTGTAAGTCTTGTTACTTCTGCAACATAATCATGGCATATACTTTCATGTTTATTTAAAAGAGACAGATGCAATCAATTATATTTCCAGCCTTATAACACCAGGAACATTCATCGGGTCTGTAGTGTCCAAGTAACAGACATGATCATTTTGTATTTAGATCAAACCTTGGACAAAATAAGTTCTGTTATTGACTAATCATTATTTCAGTGTGTTGCTATGCATATAAGTATTAAAAATAACTACCCTTCATGTTTTACCTGACCAGCTGAAGAATGAGGCATTCAGATCCAGTGGCGTAACTAGGAGAGGCTGGGCCCCATAGCAGATTTCTGCATGGGGCCCCCCTTCCACTTAAAAAAAATATACATAAATGTGTGCCCGTCCGGCTACAGCCTGGCAGGCACACATCGGCGCGCTGAAGAGGAGGAAAGGTGATCGCGGCTCACCCCTCCCCTCTCCATACGTTCTTGTGAATGTACCCCTACATGGACATATTTATACAAGTACACAAATTTATATACTGATACATACACACCTTTATATACTTATATACACATAAAGTTCTACACGTATATAGTCGCACCCATATACATACAAGTATACACTTATACACACACACATTTATGCACTCATATACATTTATTCACTAATACAGAGTGTATACAAACTCACACAGTATATACACTGACCAAATATACACATACATACAGTATAAAAAGACCAAATACACACATACTGCATATACATACAGAATATACACACATACAGCAAATACACACACATTCAGTATATACAGCATATACACACATACGGGGAATACACACATTCAGTATATACAGCATATATATATACATACTATATGCACAACATATACAAAAAGACACATACATTATATATATATATATATATATATATATATATATATATATATATGTATATACATACACACACAATAAATACAGCATTTGCATCTATGCATATATAGACAGTATATTCATATACACAATATACACAGTATATGCATATATACACAATATACACAGAATATACATATACACAGTATATACATATATACGCATATACACAGTATATACACAATATACACAGAATATACATATATACAGAAATATACACAGTATATACATTTATATACACATATATACACAGTATATACATTTATATACACATATATAAACAGTATTTACATGTATATACACATATATACACAGTATATACACATATATACACAATATATACATATATACACAGTATATACATAAATACACAATATATACATATATACACAATATACACAGCATATACATACCTTTTAAGATGTTTGGATGTTAGACCATCTAGGGTACATTAACCCTAGATGGTCAGATCGCTCCTACCATATACTGCAATACTTCTGTATTGCAATATATGGCATTTTTGCAGCACATTCATTACAATGAGCCACTGGCTCATTGTAACGAATCTCTAGAAGCCATGTAGCCTTGTGTCAAACGAAGACCTGAGGCTACCATGGCAACCGATCGCCGCCCCCCGATGACGTTCGGGGGCGCGGCGATAGTAATAAAGATGGCGTTGACCGTCTTTTAAACGTCGCCGGCGACTTTGCCGGCGGCAATGAAAAGGTTAATAGCCGCGATCGGTGCAAGAACCAACCGCGGTTATTAGCGGTGGGGGTTTTCTGCAATATGCAAAAACCCCCACCCTTGTATGAAGAGGACTCAGCCCGTGAGCCCTCTTCATACACTCCTTATACCTTTGCGCCGTAGAGCTACGGCGCAGAGCGTTAAGGGGTTAACCACCATATACATGAGCAAATGTCTACTGCTGCTGCGGCAGTTGGAAGCCGAGCCGTGATTGGTTGCTGTTCTGCCACAGGTAATTCATGTGAGCTCTGATTGGCTACACAGGTAATGAGTAGAAGAGAGCTCACGTGTGGGGTAAGATGGTTAGGGATACAGAGATTTATCAGAAAATGTCTGAGGTAAAACTGTTCCAGTTGCCCATGGAAACCAATCAGAGATCAGCTGTAATTTCATAAACAGCCATGCAAAACTGAAACTTGAGCTCTGATTGGGTGCCATGGACACTTATGATAAATCTCTCCATAGACTAAGCGGCAGCCAGTCACCGAAATGAGACAGCGGCAGCCAGTCACCGAAATGAGACAGCGGCAGCCAGTCTATAGATACATAAAATATTTTGGTTAACCCATTCTATTTTGTTGTAAGCTGGGAGCTACAGCTAGTTGTAGCTCCGCATCCGTAGAGCAAAATGTCATTCAACACAGAACACAGAGCAAAAGCTTCACCTTTTGAGTGTCTTAAAGATGTGTAGTTACTTATGGCAAATGTGAAAAAATGGAAATTGTTACTGAGAGAAGATTTCACTTATACTTTGGAGCAGATTTATCAGAGGTTTCTGAGGTAAAAATGTTATAGTTGCCCATGGAAACCAATCTGCTTTAAACAGCTGTGGGAAAATGATAGCCAAGATTGGTGGCCATGGGCAACTATAACAGTTCTGCTTTTAGACACTTCTGGTAAATATCCACCATTAATTATGCGCATCTAAACACTGCTAATTATGGATGCACCATTAGTGACGTCACCTCCCTCTCCAAAATGGGAGAGGGAGTAATCTATCCCGCAGGAGGTGTAAGTTCACATCACTGGTGTGAAATCACCTCCCTCTCCCAGCATGGGAGAGGGAGGTGCATAATTAGCAGCCCGGAGAGCCGGACATGTTCTCCCCGATGTCCATGCTGCTTTGTATAAAACTCTTTTCTAGGTGCTCCCTGTGTGTCAAGCTTAGCGAAAACAAGCGCCTGGATCAAGATGAAGAGGAGTGAGTATATGTAGGAGGGGGGCACTTACTTTGAGCAAGGATGACCATGCCCAGGGGACAACTAGGCAGGGAGCCAGGTAAAGTTTTATTTAAAAATTATTGTTTGAAATAAAAAAGCCAGGAATCGGATAAAAACTGTTTTTGGATATGTTTGGCATTGACTGTGGGGACGTGGGAGAACCCAAAAATAAAGGGAATCTGTTACCACAACACGAAGTGTTAAAACCAAGAAGCCGATAGGTCAGAAATTGTGCCACTATGGTATACACATGCACATAGTGAACACAATTGGGCACATTTTCTTACACGGTCCCTGCGCGATCCTCGATCCGGACTGTCCGATGAGGATGAACTCTGCCACGATTCATGAAGATAGTGCGCCCGATATCCTGCATGTGTAGCTTCACCGATCAGGTCCACCAGAGATCACATTCTTCTTCCCAATGCATGTAAGTACATGGCTTGCGACACAAATGTAAATGTTAAATTCCCCCATGTGTTCCGAATCCATCGGAACGTCTGACGGCCCGCCCCC
This sequence comes from Engystomops pustulosus, assembly GCA_019512145.1. NCBI lineage: Eukaryota > Metazoa > Chordata > Amphibia > Anura > Leptodactylidae > Engystomops > Engystomops pustulosus. The sequence goes on from CM033642.1 coordinate 154,852,313, forward strand.
AGACAGCGCATGGGAGGGGAGGAGGGGGTGAGTGCTGCTCGCCCCCGCTCCTCTCCATAGAAAATAGTAGCTGCACTGCCGTAGATACCGCCAAAGAGAGCAGGCTCTATCTTTTTGCGGCTACGGCTCGGAATGGTGAGCACTTGTTGCGCTCATTGTACCAAGCGCGTGCACTCTAGGCAAGCTTGCGGCTGTACATACGTTCCCCCCAATGGTCATGTCAATGAGCCCTAAGTCTTGATACAGAGGTCACTAGTACTTGGAATATATAGATCCATATCTATGATTGAATGTACAGGTAATGTGTCTTTAAACTATCAGGTACAGATACTGAGGAATCATTTTAACCAGAGATAAATGCTGCTGTAATTAAAGTACTTAGCAGTTCTAACTGTGACAGGCATCTTCTTCACGCCTGCGGCACAATAGAAGAAAATAAATTGTTCCATTCTCCTTAACAGGAACAAAAAATGTGCGCTGGAACTTAAACTGCATTGTATATCAGTTTTTGTAGACATCTGACATTAATTGGAATAATAAGCCTTTTTGAATGTGTTTATTCAAATATACAAGTCCCTCTTCTACTAAGGTAGGAAAGTAGGAAAAGAAATCCATCAAATCCAAGAAGAATTAAATCAAATTTGTCAGGTCTACCCTATCCTTTATGAATATCTTAGGACAGCAGAGGAAAACACTGTACTCAAGAATATTCAGTAACAGCTTATTTTCCATGTGGAAAATAGCACTTTTTTCATGCCATTGTGGTCACATGTAAGAAGTAAGGCTATGCTGAGACGGCGGCAGCCAGTCACTGAAATGAGACGGCGGCAGCCAGTCTATAGATACATATAAAATATTTTGGTTAACCCATTCTATTTTGTTGTAAGCTGCAAAATGTCATTCAACACAGAACACAAGCAAAAGCTTCACCTTTTGAGTGTCTTAAAGTAAAAATGTTATAGTTGCCCATGGAAACCAATCTGCTTTAAACAGCTGTGGGAAAATGATTGGTGGCCATGGGCAACTATAACAGTTCTGCTTTTAGACACTTCTGGTAAATATCCACCATTAATTATGTGCATCTAAACACTGCTAATTATGGATGCACCTTTTGTGACGTCACCTCCCTCTCCAAAATGGGAGATGGAGTAATCTATCCCACAGGGTGTAAGTTCACATCACTGGTGTGAAATCACCTTCGTCTCCCAGCATGGGAGAGGGAGGTGCATAATTAGCAGCCCGGAGAGCCGGACATGTTCTCCCTGTGCGGACATGTGCTCCCTGTGTGTCAAGCTTAGCTAAAACAAGCGCCTGGATCAAGATGAAGAGGAGTGAGTATATGTAGGCGGTTTTTTAAATATTTTTAAATGGTAGATTTTCTGTAAACAGGAGAATTAAGCTATATGGATGTATGTTGCTTCTCAGAAACAGATATCCACTCGAGGCCCATGAACATGAACACGCACATATAGGGGACGTTTATATGGCCGCAAACTTAGGGCCCCATATACGTCTCCCATAGTTGTCTATGGCACCCGGTATGGTGAGCACAGCGTGAGCCTGCAAAAAAGATAGAGCGTGCTCTACCTTTGGCTGTAAGAACAGCAGTGCGCCACTATACTCTATGGAGGGGGGGAAAGGGCGAGCAGCGTTTGCTTCTCCTCCTCTCCAGCACACTTGACATGTACCCGTGCGGCTATGGCCGGGCGTGCACACATTAGTTTGCGTGGACCCTTAACATTACAGCCAGAAATCATGGATACAGACAGCAGTTTTACTATTTTTTTTTTTTTTTTTTTTTTTTTTTTTTTCCTCGATTTTGAATTTAAAAACGTGCAGATAGGAGTGGAGACGACATTACTCTATCTGCGCGTTTTTAAATTCAAAATCGAGGAGGACGAGCTGTTTGTCGAGGGGGGCACTTACTTTGAGCAAGGATGACCATGCCCAGGGGACAACTAGGCAGGGAGCCAGGTAAAGTTTTATTTAAAAATTATTGTTTGAAATAAAAAAGCCAGGAATTGGATAAAAACTGTTTTTTGGATATGCTTGGTATTGACTGTGGGGACGTGGGAGAATCCAAAAATAAAGGGAATCTGTCACCAGAACACGAAGTGTTAAAACCAAGAAGCTGATAGATCAGAAATTGTGCTACTATGGTATACACATGCACATAGTGAACACAATTGGGCACATTTACTTACACGGTCCCTGCGCGACTGTCCGATGAGGATGAACTCTGCCACGATTCATGAAGATAGTGCGCCCGATATCCTGCATGTGTAGCTTCACCGATCAGGTCCACCAAAGATCACGTTCTTCTTCCCAATGCATGTAAGTACATGGCTTGCGACACAAATGTAAATGTTAAATTCCCCCATGTGTTCCGAACCCATCGGATCGTCTGACGGCCCGCCCCCAGATTTGGGTTGCAGTAAAGCCGGTATGATTGCGACACAATATGATCGCGTACGACACAATTCCCTGCGTGATCCCCAAAAACTTGGGAAACCCGAAGAAAATGCGGCCACGGGACCCTTAGTAAATAAGCCCCATCACTTTCCTTGTTCTCATTTCGAGTATGGCTCAACTAGAGAAAGATGGGCTACCTTCTCCCAAACAATAACCACATGGAAGTATCTGAATTTGTACAGCATTTTTGGACATGTAAAAATACAGATATCAGTTAGGTCCATGAACTGCAGCTAATATTATGGGATATAATTAAACACCATATCTGCCATGAATCTAGAGGTTTTTTTATGTCTTTAAATAAAGTTAAGGCTACATTCACACTTACGCGTGCCCGCCATGCCATGACATGGCGGGCACACGACAGCGCATGGGAGGGGAGGAGGGGGTGAGCGCTGCACTGCCGTAGATACCGCCAAAGAGAGCAGGCTCTATCTTTTTGCGGCTACGGCTGGGAATGGTGAGCACTTGTTGCGCTCATTGTACCAAGCGCGTGCACTCTAGGCAAGCTTGCGGCTGTACATAAGTTCCCCCCAATGGTCATGTCAATGAGCCCTAAGTCTTGATACAGAGGTCACTAGTACTTGGAATATATAGATCCATATCTATGATTGAATGTACAGGTAATGTGTCTTTAAACTATCAGGTACAGATACTGAGGAATCGTTTTAACTAGAGATAAATGCTGCTGTAATTAAAGTACTTAGCAGTTCTAACTGTGACAGGCATCTTCTTCACGCCTGCGGCACAATAGAAGAAAATAAATTGTTCCATTCTCCTTAACAGGAACAAAAAATGTGCGCTGGAACTTAAACTGCATTGTACATCAGTTTTTGTAGACATCTGACATTAATTGGAATAATAAGCCTTTTTGAATGTATTTATTCAAATATACAAGTCCCTCTTCTACTAAGGTAGGAAAGTAGGAAAAGAAATCCATCAAATCCAAGAAGAATTAAATCAAATTTGTCAGGTCTACCCTATCCTTTATGAATATCTTAGGACAGCAGAGGAAAACACTGTACTCAAGAATATTCAGTAACAGCTTATTTTCCATGTGGAAAATAGCACTTTTTTCATGCCATTGTGGTCACATGTAAGAAGTAAGGCACAACCAAACCATTTTGTTCATATCCCCCCCCCCCCCCCCCCCGAATTCCATTTTATACCCTCCCTGAAGTGGCTGTTAGTTTATTTGGGTAAAATCTGGGAAAAGTGTTCCTTTAATTTATGGACATCCATTGTTTGATTTCGTTGACAGAGTGGATTAGATGGGTTGTTGTTGACATCAGCACCTACAGAAATATACTTACAGTAATTATTGAGTAAATATATTAAATAGTATGTATATATTCATTTGGGATGCACAAGCCCACAGAGGCCATAAATGATGCAGAGTATCATGAACACTCCATGTGCCCGTTACTGTACAATGAAGAGCTTATAAACCGCCTGGGCTACAAAGAAGCATGGACTAGTGGTGAATGTAAATATTTAAAATACCAAGTATCACTTCTTTAGTTCATCTGCTAGTACAGAAACAACTAACCTCTGGTATGAAAGGGTTAATAACGAAACAGTACATTCCATCTTGGCATTCAGTTTACTCATCTTTCAGTGAGATAAAGGCTAGAGCAAATGAAGGAAATTCCTGGAATGAGGCTGACCAGTGAATTTCTATTATAAGCAAGCCGTCAAGCTGTAGAATTGCAAGAGAGGAGTGCAAGAATAATGCAAATTACATTACTGTATCCAATTATTAGCCTCAAAATTCATAGTAAAAGAAGTGTAGAACCTGCCATCTCTAAAATCTCTAAAAAAATAAATAAATAAAATCACTCCTTAAGAGGGAACCTATAATTAGAAATTGGCCTAAAATACCACTACCAGTATGTTGTCAAGCAGCTGAGCAGCTTCTAGATCACGTTTTTTTCATGGCCCAGCTTGGTGGCATCAACCAAAAAATCTTTGAAGTGAGATATAAATAGTTTTTTATGAAGTTGGAGAGTTTAAAGGGCATCTACTACTAGAATGAAAGAGCCTGAGGGGTTCCAAGCTACATTAACACCTATGGTAACTGAAGCCCTCAGGCTCATTTGCATACAGTCCTTTGTCCTGGTGGTAGATGCCCTTTAAACACTGAACTCCATCCAACATCCATTTAAGCAGTGCTGCAAAAACTGTCTCTTGTTACAAACATTCTGGATTTTCTCTGAAAATCTTTCCACAGAAGATGTTTATTAGCCATCGGCACATGTAATGAAATGGCTAGTGAATTTATCCAAGCTGCAATGCAGGCATCACAAACCAGCAAAAAGTGGTTGGCTTCTGAAGCTTTTAATTCTGCAATTTTTATTAGAGCAGGGGTCGGAGCTCAACTTGTGCATTGCATAGGTTGAGTTTCACACCATGATCAACAGCAACTGTCCAGGATCGTCTGCTGGAAATTTGCCAGGAGTTTCAGTTCCACACATACCGGTAATACAAAGGTATCAGCTGCATTATACAATTGACAGCCATCTGGGGCGATATTCTTTATAGAGTGCCTTACAGCACATAGCAGCAGTGTATGTATGCAGGGCTACAGAATATCAGCTTATCAGTTCCAATAAAGCCCAACACACCAAATTCTAAAACAAGGCTCCCCCATTTTCAATGACATTGAAGCCACAAATTGACAGCAGAATGAACGTGAAAAAAAGTCTTGGTTAAAGCCTAACTGTAAAGTTTCTATCAGGCTTTTGGCTTCTTCCTATCCTGATAATAGATATTTGAGGCTATCTGTAAAACACTCAGCTGTTCCTGAAATGGGCAGGACTTCCAGGTTTTGACATCATCTATGGGCAATGATGCCAATAGCACTCAGGAATTCAACTGAACGTGCACAAACAGCTCAGCCAATCAGAACACAGAATTAGAGTTACTGCTTGTACAGACACTTACATACACAGTGAAGAAGACAACCTCTCTGAGAGGATCCCCTAAGTTTTCTTTATTCAATCACTGATTTATTTATTTTTGCCATTATACTCTGCAGATTGCACTGTATATATACTGTGCACGATAGGATGCCATTAATTAGAACTAATGGGGAGCCCGAGTTCCATCTTTATTTGTGCATTCAAACTCTCACACATACACATTTCTGCTATATTCAAACTTTCAAACACAAACAGCTCCATTACTGGTATGTAAGTGGATGCCCTGAAGCATGTGATTAATCACATGCTTATGACATCACTGCAGGTCCTGGTGTTTTTTACATGATGCAGGCACTGATATTCTCCTGCACCCAAAAGCTAATGAATATGAGCGCGCATATGCTAGTACTCCTCCTTTCCTCTCCACCGTCTAGCTACGGATTCCGATGGCAAGCAACCAAAGACAGCCAGAGGGGCAAGGTACCTGCTATCTACCAAACAGCTGCAAATAGTTAGTGAGTGTAAATTCGAGAAATTAAAGGAAAATAGCCCCCAAAGACGAAAATGTCACTAAAAAAAAATAAAAAGTCAAAAAATGACACCACCCACAGCACCATACAACAAAGTATGAAAAAGTTATTAGCGCCAGAAAATGGCAAATTAAAAAAAAAAAAAAAATTATATATTTTTGTACAGGAGGTTTTAATCTTTGTAAATATATGAAAACATTATATAACCTATACAAATTTGGTATCCCCAAAATTGTATCGACCCAAAGAATAAATGTCATATGGGGTGCACAGTGAAAGCTGTAAAATCCAAGCCCACAAAATAAGGAGCAAATGCATTTTTTCCCTGCTTCCCAGTACATGTCATGGAACATTCAATACCCTCACCATGAAGTGCAATTTGTTACGCAGAAAACAAGCAGTCACAAAGCTCTTTATGTGTAAAAATAAAATAAAGTTATAGATTTTTGAAGGTGGGGAGTGAAAAATGGACATGAAAAATCAAGAAAGGGTCTGGTCCTTAACCAGTTAAAATAATTAAAATAAACCCATAGAGGTCGCAACCAGTGTTGTCATTTAGGAAATGGCCACTTTTTTCTTTTTCCCTCATCAAGATCAAAAAGACTTAACTTTGTTAATTTTACATATATGACACTAGTTGAGGGTTTGTTTTTGTGAGACAAGGTGTTCTTTCTGGTGGTGCGCATTTACAGAGCCTTTAATTTTTTAAATTAATTTTTATATATAATAAATGAATAAATAACACCAACCTTTATGATGCAGGTCTGTAAGAGGTTGCTGTAACACCTGTACAGGTGTCAAAGATGCTACTACAGGCAAGACTTCTTGGCACAAGGAGTGCTGTGAACTGCTTGCAAAACAATTGTGCTAGTGCAATACTTATCTATTTTTTGTACAGGAGGTTTTAAAATGCTTTTAAATATATAAAAT
>CM033642.1:154859286-154910113 GCA_019512145.1 Engystomops pustulosus
ATTATATAACCTATACAAATTTGGTATCCCCAAAATTGTATCGACCCAAAGAATAAATGTCATATGGGGTGCACAGTGAAAGCTGTAAAATCCAAGCCCACAAAATAAGGAGCAAATGCATTTTTTCCCTGCTTCCCAGTACATGTCATGGAACATTCAATACCCTCACCATGAAGTGCAATTTGTTACGCAGAAAACAAGCCGTCACAAAGCTCTTTATGTGTAAAAATAAAATAAAGTTATAGATTTTTGAAGGTGGGGAGTGAAAAATGGACATGAAAAAACAAGGGCCTGGTCCTTAACCAGTTAAAATAATTAAAATAAACCCATAGAGGTCGCAACCAGTGTTGTCATATAGGAAATGGCCACTTTTTTCTTTTTCCCTCATCAAGATCAAAAAGACTTAACTTTGTTAATTTTACATGTATGACACTAGTTGAGGGTTTCTTTTTGTGAGACAAGTTGTTCTTTCTGGTGGTGCGCATTTACAAAGCCTTTAATTTTTTAAATTAATTTTTATATATAATAAATGAATAAATAACACCAACCTTTATGATGCAGGTCTGTAAGAGGTTGCTGTAACACCTGTACAGGTGTCAAAGATGCTACTACAGGCAAGACTTCTTGGCACAAGGAGTGCTGTGAACTGCTTGCAAAACAATTGTGCTAGTGCGGTGCAAATATTATTCAGTAACAAAACTGTGTGAATTGTGATTGTTACAACCTTCCCTAGTGTTGCACTGAAGTGCAGCATCCTATCTCTTGCTCCTGTGAGTGAGCCGTGTTACAACCTTCCGTAGTGCTGCACTGAAGTGCAGCATGCAAGCTTCGGCCCACAGTCTACTGTGCTATCTCCTTACTGCCCACTGTCTGTAGCGGTTGGCTCTAGGACCTGGCTCTGCCAATTATAGCGGTCTCCCACTTTGGAGAATACACAAGGAGACTACTGTGCATGGGGGAGGAGAGTAATGCTTGAGGAACTACAGCTACACAGAGCAGAAAATAGAGGTTGTTAAATAAATTCCATAAATTCTAAGACCCTTTAAGAACACAGCTCTGCTTTATACTCTTATAAACCTTATAAACAATAGCAAGAGAGTATACAAATTATCAATCTTTAATAAATAGTTATTAGATTTGTGTACGTTTACATTATAGCCCTGCTTTATACATGATTCTTGATGTTTGGGCTACGTAGAGCTACAATGAAGAAGATTCAAATGATCCAGCACTTTTTTTTTTTTTATGAAAAAAATCTTGCTTCTTTATGGAATCATCATATAAAATCGATCAGCACATAGTGATATCCACAAACAGCTACACGTATCGAGTAAAAAAAAAAACTCTTCATTATGGCTGATCTACGTAGATCTACAGTCACTTTATTGTGACCTGGCTAACATTTTGTGTAGTTTTACTTAAAATTCAAGGGGTATTACCATACTTTTTTGTTGACCACTGTTCCATAAAATAGTTGGCAAATACCACATGTAGGTGATGGTGTCAAATGTCAGACCTACGTCATTGTTATATTGATCACTTCTCCTCAGGGTAAATAAATATATACAGGAATACATCTTGAGCATAGTTACCAAAAAGTGACTGTAGCGAGTGTCCATAGTAGGGGTTGTGGTAGCTCAAAATGGATATGAAATAATCTACACACACAACTGCTGTGATAAATATACACAACTAAAAAAAGGTTACCCAGAATAGAACAGCATTGTACAATAAGATAAACTGATGCAATGTCAGCTTGATATTTAAAATTTACTAATAATAATTTTTTAATAAGTAAATGAAAGCCCATTGCCCACAAGGAAGAGTATGAAGCAAGTTTCTAGAACCAAACTTGTTTATAGGGAACCTGTTAAACCATCCCGCACGAACTAAACATCTTCGAAAAACTGCTATTATACAGCAATACAACTATCGCTAGCTGATATCTTTGCAGCAAAAGTCTCTCTCATTCCTGATGAAGGGGGACATGTAGCTAAGCCGCGGCTGAAGAGAAAGTCCAACCCTTGTCAACCAGAAAGCTGAAAGAACATGAATAGGCATAGATGGGAAGTCAACTTCTTGAACTGCCTGTGGAACTTTACAAGCATAAGGAGGAGTAATATAGGAATATTTCATTAGTTTAAGTAGAATATTTTATTTTTTTGGGAGATTGTAGTACACTTGATTTTATGCGGGCACATAATTTATCATCTGCCCTTTAGTGGTAAGTATATGCCGGTAGTCACATGACTTGTCATGAATGACTGTGAGAGGCGGACTGCCGCGCATGCGCGGCGGTCCCAGGAAGCGGCTCTCTGCGCGCTGACGGGGAAAAAAAACACCTCACACAGTGCGGCCCCCGTATATCCGGCGTATAAGACGACCCCCCACTGTAGCCATTATTTTAAGGGGTTAAAAAGTAGTCTTATACGCCAGTATATACAGTAATAATAATTTTTTAATAAGTAAATGAAGGCCCATTGCCCACAAGGAAGAGTATGAAGCAAGTTTCTAGAACCAAGCTTGTTTATAGGGAACCTGTTAAACCATCCCGCACGAACTGAACATCTTCGAAAAACTGGTATTATACAGCAATACAACTATCGCTAGCTGATATCTTAGCAGCAAAAGTCTCTCTCATTCCTGATGAAGGGGGACATGTAGCTAAGCCACGGCTGAAGAGAAAGTCTGACTGAACAATAATAGTAAGACTATTATTAGGCATAATAGCCAGAGAAAAAACAAAATCGCCACAAATTCGAAAAAGAGGGTAGTAAAAGATTAACCATTTCTGATATGCACCATGTATAAAAGATAAGACTCATAGTAGTAGTAAAATAGTAGTTGTGATAAAAGATGGATGGCAAATTATGGGCATGAGGGGTGTTTTTGGGAGAATGTGGTACATTTGGTTTATGAGGTTGTGGGAGTTTCCTTTCATGTGGATAAATGACAGTGCATGGCTGTGTGAGGTCATGAGTAAGACGCAGTAGCGTCAATTGCTGATTTTGCTGTTCCTGTGTTGCACCCTAAATGGAATGACAAAGGATGAAGCTTTCTTAAGTACCGGTGTGGCTTACTAAGAGTGCCGTCCATTTCTATTTTTATGTCAATATAGGAATATTTAATTAGTGAGTGTTTGTTTAGCTGACAGGTTCCCTTTAAAGTTTATGTCTTTTGTATGATGCAAGATAATTGAAAGACTGACGGTATTGGTTGCCCTGCAGTTGACTGTTTTACATATGACATTGTTCATCACTTTTTATGAAGCTTTTTATTATATTTGTAATATAAATCATTTTAAAATTATTTAAATGGGATAGGGGGTGTCTGTTGTAAGTTGTTGGCGGAGTGGTCATATTTGGTGAAGCAGTTCACCGGGCTCCATCTCCTCCATCAAAAAGGCCTCTTCTGTCACTTCCTAGATGCGGCACATACTGGGATTCCAAGACAATGGAAGAGCCTCCACCCCCTACAGTAGTTGAGTGGCTTCAAGAGCTTAGTTCCATTGGTAGAATAGAAGAGATGGTGGCCGATGACTTGGCAGAGCCGGGTAAGACTATTACCACATGGATCCCATTGGACACATATCAAAGTTCCCTGGAATTCCAAGACCTCTTCCTATCGTAAACAGTAAGTGCCCCTTTCCCGCTGGCCCAATAGACCCCAGGCTAGTGTGTTTTCCATTTCCCTCACATGTCGTCCCTCTTCTCCCTGTTTTAAATGCTACAGTCAGAACTGAACGCTTCTGCCTCTGAGCCAGATGAAGCACCATGATTTAACTATATATTAGTAACACATTAACCATACATTGTGGTGCGGTAATACACTGGCAACCACAACCCCACATTTACACCATTGTGTGCCACATACAATTAATTTGTATGATCATATATGATTATTAGGGCAGTCATTCTGTCTAATCCTGTAACATTTAGAAACATGATTTACAATAGCCACGTGGGCTGTAAATTAAATGATTGGTCATTGCAGTCTATGGGAGAAAATACAAGCCCTGCCCTGTGACTGAACAATAATAGTAAGACTATTATTAGGCATAATAGCCAGAGAAAAAACAAAAATCGCCACAAATTCTAAAAATTTCTGATATGCACCACGTATAAAAGATAAGGCTCATAGTAGTAGTAAAATAGTAGTTGTGATAAAAGATGGATGGCAACTAAAAATCTATCCAGAATTTATTTAAGCTTTCAGAATAAAAACTGTACAGAACTTGTGGATGTCATTCACTGAAGTCAATTTTCTCAGAAGGAAAGGCCTGTCATCCAACATTCCTACACATGATATGCATGCAACCACTTACACAACATTAGACTACTAAGCTTTAACATTTACCATAAAAATTATAGGTGGAATGAAAAGAACATTACTTTTTACCTTGTTTGCAGTTTTCCCTGTGTCATCTGTTCCTGGATGCCCATTCTATAATGGAGAAGGACATTTTAAAAACAAAAATTACCAGATCAAAGATAAGCCCTACAAGGGGGGGATTTAGAAAGGGGGAGGTGAATTAGAAATGTACATCTAATGTACATTTTTACCATTATGAGTCCTGTATGATTGTAGGGTTCTCCACCTCCCCTGCTCCCTGTCTATGCTCAACACCTTTTCTTACTCGGTCTTATGAGGATTACCTTGTCTGGTATTTTATTAGCAGGACAGATGGAGTGCATTAACTGCATATACTTGTTTACATCAACTTTAAAATCGTTAACTTTGCTTGTTGCACCTTGCCTTGCATTTACGGTTATTTGCAATTGTTGGTAGATTGAGTTAGGGAGCATAGGGTCATTCTTTGACCCGTGGGAACAGGTGCACCCACTAGGTGCACCATTTAAGTGTTTTTATTTTGTATGTGTCTTGTCTTTGTTATTTCACTTCATGGCTTCATAATAAACTTTGTGTTGTATTTTCAGTCTGTTGTACGCATCCAACTGTTCTCTTGTTGATTTTCGAAACCTGTATGATTATCATGCCTTTTTATTTAAATTTTTATGGGTAGCAAAAGAGATATACAAATATTAATTTTCCCTTTTGCTGAGGAGAGGCTTCCATACCGGTGTAGAAGCACTGATAAATGTCCCCCTTTGTCTCCATTTACCAAGGTCCTTTTCCCTTAATTACTTTGTTTAGTAGCGTTAACCATCAATAACCATGAAATTGCTAATCTGAAATAAAAACTGGGGTGGAGGAACAACAGAAATTAGTCACCTTTGGTAGTGACCGGGGAAAAAAAAAAAAAAAATGGAAAAAGAATGTATATAGTAATATGGAGGAAAAAAAACTGTCACACTTTACAAGATTAGCATTAAAAACATAGCAGAAGCTCCTAACATGCCACCATAAACAAATGTTACCTAAAGACTTTAACCTTTACGTCAAATACAGAAATGATTATCGTGTAGGATTTTCACCTTATCAGAAGGGCTATTAGGACTGTATACCCAAGGGGTTAGACAAAGGACAAGACTTCTTACCTTGTTTGAAGATTTCCCTGCGTCCTCTGTAACAGCATGCCCATTCTGTAATAGACAAGGACACCTTTAAACATATAGAATAACCATACATCAAGTCATCCATAAAGAGAAATGCTGGACAATCCAGACATATGTCCGGCGCCATAGAAAGAAGGAGTGTTGACCCCTCTCCATAGAGATACATGGCAGCTTAACACAGGGATAGATAGGACATGCCCTATCTATTCCCCCGTGTACAGAGCGGTACGGTGTCGCACTTGGTCTCCAAGGCACACATTGCGTTTTGTTTGCATCTAACACATGCGTATTCAAACAGCTATAGAGGAGAGGTGCCTAATTACATTGTCAACATTGCGTTTACAAAATGCAAGCAAAAACTTAACAAACGCATGTGTTAACATTGTGTTAAACTTAACACATGCGTTTTGTAAACGCCAAGTTGACACCAATGTAATTAGGCAAATATCCTCTTCAGCTCTTTGAAACCGCATGCGTTAAACGTAAACAACACGCTACGTGTGACCGCAGCCTGAAAGGTTATCACTTGTCCTATACCGTTTAGTAGCGTTAACCATCAATACCCTTGAAACTGCTAATCTGAAAAAAAAACCGGGGTGGAGAAAAAAAAAAAATTAAAAACCTTTGGAAGTAACCAGGAAAAAAAAAAAAAAAAAAAAAAACAGGAAAAAGAATGTACAGTATATAGTAATATGGAGGAAAAAAAACTGTCACACTTTACAAGATTAGCATTAAAAACATAGCAGAAGTTCCTAACATGCCACCATAAACAAATGTTACCTAAAGACTTTAACCTTTATGTCAAATACAGAAATGATTATCATGTAGGATTTTCACCTTATCAGAAGGGCTATTAGGACTGTATACCCAAGGGGTTAGACAAAGGACAAGACTTCTTACCTTGTTTGAAGATTTCCCTGCGTCCTCTGTAACAGCATGCCCATTCTGTAATAGACAAGGACACCTTTAAACATATAGAATAACCATACATCAAGTCATCCATAAAGAGAAATGCTGGACAATCCAGACATATGTCCGGCGCCATAGAAAGAAGGAGTGTTGACCCCTCTCCATAGAGATACATGGCAGCTTAACATAGGGATAGATAGGGCATGCCCTATCTATTCCCCCGTGTACAGAGCGGTACGGTGCCGCACTTGGTCTCCAAGGCAGACATTGCGTTTTGTTTGCATCTAACACATGCGTATTCAAACAGCTATAGAGGAGAGGCGCCTAATTACATTGTCAACATTGCGTTCACAAAATGCAAGCAAAGACTTAAACACATGTGTTAAACTGTTAACACATGTGTTTTGTAAACGGCAAATTGACACCAATGTAATTAGGCAAATATCCTCTTCAGCTCTTTGAAACCGCATGCGTTAAACGTAAACAAAACGCTACGTGTGACCGCAGCCTGAAAGGTTATCACTTGTCCTATACCCTGTATGTTTTTTTTCCCCCATTTGTCCTGTCATATTTCTAGCCCATGGCAAGTATAATTGTCTTTCTTCTCTCAGTAAAAGTTGTTGAAAAATCCTGAGAGTCAATTTGGTGGCAGTACCTATGTATTCTTCCATCATGTGAACAAGAGACACATTGCACGTCACTGCTCGTGGAAGGCCTGGACAAAACACATTGCAGTACTTTGTGTGTGATTTGTTGTTAAATTTCTTATTATTGAGGCACAGTCTAAGCATGTTTGCCTGCTTACTTTATTAATACAGCACTCTGCTGTGATATGGTGCTCAATAGCTCTAAAGTATTAACATTATTTCTTTTTCATTGGTTGCAAATACAAACTCCAGCATTTATTACTTACAGCAAACCGTAAAACAGAAAGCAGAGAAATATTTAAATAACTGGCAAGACTCCAAATTTGAGCTTCATAATAGTTCACGTTTTAGACCAGAAATAAAAGCTGGGTTTTCAGAACTATGCTAGTGCGTTGTTGTGATGCAGCGGTAGAGCAGTTAAATACTCAATTCTGCATTATGCAATGCTCCCTCCTTTCCATATTGCCATGGAAATGGAAGGTACAATGAAAAAGAGAAAAGTGTGCAAGAGACCTTGTGCTACATGTCACTCGGAGAAAAGAAGCCACTTGTTTGGGAGCTGCGCTTGTTTGATTACATGTATCTGTCCTGAACACTTTTCTACCTCCCCTTCCCAAGAAGGAACCTGCAGCTGTCAGTCATACAATGAAAATCAAAAGGGACTAATGGAGACGAAGCACCCCCCCCCCCCCCAGATCTCCAAGCTGACAAATTATGAAAATTAAGAAGATGATTCCTTTTACAACATTCACCATCCCCCAAGATGTGGCTTCAGTCTTATCCAAGCATTATAATTACATACAAGTATTTGTTCATGGCTATAAAGCTGGTCCATAGAATAACTGAATGATGTGGTGAAGTGGACAATAGCATTGTTCTAAGAGAACATGAACCCTTCCTGGAAATGTATCGCAGAAGCAGCATCTGATACCAGATAACCAGAGGGGCCAACATTTTCCTATGACTATATAGAAAAAAGCTTGAGTCAAAAACTTGGTAAAAAACTGGAGTCAACAGTCAATGAAAATTGGTGCACATAGGATATTTTTAGGGCAAACCATGGCGTATTAGACACCAAGGGTGTTGTCACGTGGTACGTTCTTGGACCGTTTTAAAAAGCTTTATCACAGCGGCTTAAACTTCCACAAATGAAGAAAAACAGATTCAAACCAGCCAACCGCTTAGTAAACCTGCAAAAGAGTGTGAATTTTCAGTGCGTTTAAAAAAGCACCAAGAACGCACCTACCTTAAGTCATGGCCAAAAGTTTTGAGAATGACACAAATATTATATTTTCACATGATCTGTTGCCCTCTGGTTTTTATGTGTTTGTCAGATATTTCTATCACATGTATCAGACACTCAAGTGCAATCTAATTATCAGTAACAAAAGCTTTTATTGACAGCCAGAATGAGTTAATGCAGCAAGTCAATATTTGCAGTGTTGACCCTTCTTCTTCAGGACCTCTGCAATTCTCCCTGGAAGCTCTCAATCAACTTCTGGACCAAATCCTGACTGATAGCAGTCCATTCTTGCACAATCAATGCTTGCATTTTGTCACAATTTGTTGGTTTTTGTTTGTCCACCAGTCTCTTGATGATTGACCACAAGTTCTCAATGGGATGAAGATCTTGGGAGTTTCCAGGCCATGGGTCCAAAATCTCTATGTTTTGTTCCACGAGCCATTTAGTTATCACCATTGCTTTATGGCAAGGTGCTCCATCATGCTGGAAAAGGCATTGTTGATCACCAAACTGATTTTGGACGGTTGGGAGAAGTTGCTCTTAGAGGACATTCTGGTACCTTTCTTTATTCATGGATGTGTTTTTAGGCAAGACTCAGCCGATTCCCTTGGCTGAGAAGCAACCCCACACATGAATGGTTGCCGGATGCTTTACAGTTGGCATGAGACAAGACTGGCATGATACAATGACTTTACCCCAGTCCTCAGCAGTCCACTCCCTGTACCTTTTGTAGAATATCAGTATGTCCCTGTTTTTTCTGGAGAGAAGTGGCTTCTTTGCTGCCCTCCTTGACACCAGGCCTTGCTCCAAGAGTCTCCACCTTACAGTGCCTGCAGATGCACTCACACCTGCCTGCTGCCATTCCTGAGCAAGCTCTGCATGGCTGGTAGCCTGATCCCGAAGCTGAAACACTTTTAAGAGACGGTCCTGGCGCTTGTTGGTCCTTCTTGGGTGCCCTGGAGCCTTTTTGCCAACAACGGAACCTCTCTCCTTGAATTTCTTGATCATGTGATAGACTGCAGTTTTGTGCAATGATGACTGCACGTGTTTCTTTAGAGATAACCATGGCTAACAGAAGAGAAAGAATTATACCAAGCACCAGCCTCCTTTTAAAGTGTCCAGTGGTGTGATTCTTACTTAACCCCTTATGACCCCTTGATTGACCGCAGGGTTTGTTTCGCTATCATTTCTCCACTATCCACCTTCAAAATCCATAACTTTTTCATTTTTAGTTTACACGACCTGTGTGGAAGGCTTATTTGTTGCGTAAACATTTTACTTTTCCCGTATGTATTATTAACATGCCGTGTACTGCCGAGCTGACACAAAAAATCTCAAATGTGGAAAAATTGAAAAAAACGCAGTAGCTCAGTTCTTGTTGGCTCATTTTACTACTTTCACTCTTCGCTCCATCTAAAACGCCTAACTTATTCTTTGGTTTGGTAGCGATCGCTGTGATACCAAATTTATATAGGTTTTATTTTTGTCTTAATACATTTTCAAAATTAAACGAATGTGAACAAAAGGAAAGAAAAAAAAATTTGTCATCTTCTGAAGCTATAACTTCTCATACTTTGGCGCTACGTGATTGCTGTGTGAGTTGTCATGTTTCCAAATGAGCCGACGTTTGCATTGCGCTAACCATTTGAGGTCTGTGCTCACATTTATCATTTTTAACTTCCATTTTTTTGTTGAGTGAAAAAGTTGTAAAATCACATTCCTCGCATTTTGGGCGCATTCACCGTCTCGGAGTGCTACCGCCTGGGCCGTAACCCGTTTTATATTTGATAGATCGTTGCATTTTGGGATGCGGTGATCCTAATGTGTCTGTGATTTTACTGTTATTATGTTTATATCAGTTCTAGCGAAAGGGGGTGATTTGAATTTTTAAATACTTTAATTTTTTTGTCACTATGTTCTAGACCATCTAGGGTACATTAACCCTAATGGTCAGATCGTTCCGACATATACTGCAATACTTCATGTATTGATATACTGGCATTTTTGCAGCTCATTGTACGATCTGCAGAAGCCATAATAGCCCGGGTCAAATGAAGACCCGAGCCTACCATGGCACCGAGCGCCCGGCCCCCCCCGTGGACGTTTGGGGCACGGCATCGTATAACGATGGCGGCGCCCGCTCTGCGCCGCGTCTTTTAAATGCCGCCGGCGACTTTGCCGGCGCGATTAAAGGTTTAATAGCCGCTGATCGGTTGCAACACTGACCGCGTAGTAACTGGTGGGGGTTGCTGCAATATGCAACAACCCCCACTTTGTACGCAGAGACTCAGCCTGAGCGCATCTTCATACATTCGCCTGTACCTCTGCGCTGTAAGAGGCGGCGCAGAGCGTAAGGGGTATATGACGATTGATCTCCAGGCCCTGCTTTCTCATACACCCACACCTGTGTTAATGGAGCAATCACTAGAAACATGTTAGCTACTTCTTTTACCGAGTCACCTCAATGAATTGAAAGTTTTTTGGGGGAAACAGTTCATTTTCTAGTTCGCAAAATTGACTTTGCAATTAATGCCTGTTAAGCCTGATCCCATCTTTATAACATTCTGGGTTATGATGCAAATTGCATTATAAAACCGAATGCAAGTATACTTTAAAAATTAAATTTCGTAATCATTCTCAAAACTTTGGGCCATGAGTGTCAGTTTGTCATACAAAGTCCTATTTCTGGAAGTTCTTTCATATAGTATATGGGATAGGAGATGTAGCCTGGTAAACAGATTGTATGGGAATCGAGGAGGAGTTGTTGCAGAGTAAACAGCGGGTTCAGTCAAGAATAGACCAAAGGTGTAAATTCCAGGTTTTTGAATTTTCCTGAAATCACAGATCACTTGGACACGAAAAAAATTTACCGATTCTAATTTACGGCACGATCTACAAAAAAGTATAAATGACACCTATAAGATTATTTTTATGAGAACACCCCCTAACTATACCCCATCAAACATCCCTGGCAATTATAGAGTTAAATGTAACGATAGGGTGATGCCGCCGTGGCGTTCTGAACGTGTTTTGAGCCGTTTTAATCAGTCTGTTCAAGAAACGCATCTTAAAGTTGTTTTTGAAAATCGCATGCGTTTTTGAAACGCATCCGTTTTTGACCCAATTAGTTTAAATTCCAACTGGCTCAAAAACGTCATTGCGGTTTTTGACATACTGCATACAAAACGGGCCAAAAACGTGCTCAAACGCCACTGTGCGCGTCCGCCCTTAAAAAGGATAGTCTGCAACAAAGATGCCCCTCTACTTGTGTTCCACTGCATCTCAATCCGGTATACCTTTTTTCCTGAATATACAATCTGAACCAGACCCTCTTCTACTGTCTCTCTACACGCACTATGTACATGGCCAAGTAATATTCTACTGCTCTTTGTATGTTTGCTATGCATCCTTTCCTATCGCTAGGCATTACTTATTTAATAAATATTCTGCCCATCTCTGCTTGCAATAGATTCCACTCTTGAACTCCCCTTCCTTTTGAGCAGAACAGTAACAAGCTCTGAATGGGATTACCAGATATCGTGTGAATTTTTTTTTGACACACGAGGGACAATATTTTAGGAATGTGTTACACATGTATCCGTCTAGACGTTGTTGTTTACGATGCAACGCTACATCGGGGGAGGGGAGGTAGGTGCTCGACCAATCACATATTGTTTTTCTCTGTGAACACATGTGATTGGTACTCCACCTTGTTTCCTTTTATTGTGTAAGGAAAGCTAAAAGCCTTAGATCCCCAGTGCCGTGGCCAGATAGTAACCTTCCCAGTGACCGCTGTAGTTTCATACTACATATTACTAAAATAACAGTTTTAACAATTTGGCTTTCTCAGAGAATTAAATTTAACAGATCAGAGTCCGAGGCAGCAGATGAGTTCATACCATGCAGATGCTACTCTGAGAATCATGGAGGTTGCCTTTAAATTGAGACCTAGTGCTGGTTGCCAATCACAGACTTGTTCACTGGAAACCCTACGCAGTAGGACACAACTGGTGCCGCCTCGTGACCTCACCACCAAAGCTAAAATTTCACCAGCCCGCATTCCTTCTTTCCAATTTGTCCTCACAAATAAGCCATCCTAGTGGGTCAGCCAACTTAATTTATGGGTCATTTTGACCTAAATCTGAATTTTACTCGGAAACCCCTTTTTAATCTTAAGTACAGATTCACTCCTAATCATTCCACACATATGCACAAGACACACAAACGGCATAATGTTGCCATAGCTGCCCAAGATGCTAAGCTTTTTTATTATTTTACAATACAATTTTAAAAAAGCAAAAATATTACTTGACCTCAATTAATGTGCCCTGCAACGGTACTCTTTCCATGTAAAAAAAATCCCAGTAGTATCTCCACAACACGAAACACCTCCTAACACGTGATCTCGGGGGCAACCAATTATAGAAAATAAAAATACAGCTCCTTGTTTTTTTTGCAGACCACCAGTCTCGGAGTTTAGACCAATACCTGCAGCCAATTTTCTTGTATCATTTATATTAGTCCGTACTATGTTACCATGTTCATCTAAAATAACAGGGGAGTAATGGACTTTTTATTACATAAATGGTATTACGAGAGTGGAAAACAAGGCTAACTCCTCTGTATGAATTGGTTATTCACAATACTTTATATTACTTCTGTAATGTAAAGGTCTGTAAAATTTGTGTACCCTATTAATGAAGAAATATTACATTATGTAAAGCAAGAGTGGAATATAAAAAGAGAATGAAGTCAAGATTACTCTTATTTATCCCCTGTTTGTTCTAATTTAAAAAAAAAATAAAAGTTGCACAATGAAAAAAATAATTTTTTGCAGCACACTGGGGGAGATTACCACGCTTACTACGCCAGTTTTTGGCATCAATGCTGAAGTAGCAAATCTCTTGTCACTGACAGCATGAAATCAATTAAATTTGCGGCACATCACGGTTCAATTTACATCGCAGGTGAGTTTGCATTGTGCATATTTGTCACATTGGTAAACATCTTTGATCACATCATTTTTAGATCATTTTTCTTTTGCACTTATATGTATTGCTAACCACATGTTTGTATTGCAACAGCATTGGCCATCCTCGGTTCACGTACAATTATTTAACCTGTCTTTATATAATTGATGTCATGCAATTGACCTTAATATTTGTTAATGGTTAACACCTTGATGAGCATACGAGATAGGTTCCTCCCACTAGCTTATTTGCCGTCCTGCACTGATCAGAGAACATTAGCACAACACAGGTCTCCTCTTCTGCTCCACACCTCCTCTCTGACATTCAGAGGTGTTATAATGGTCAGGTACGGGCTGATCTATCCAGCACCTTTACCTGTGTAGCAGTCCCAACAGATGATATGTTTATCCCACATGTGTGAGTGTGAAAGGTCATTTTTTAAAGACGTCACTTATCCATCAACCTACCCTATATATTGCATGTGTGTGGGGGTGTAATTTCGTTACACTCCTCTGATTTAGGAGCGTGTAATGGAAAGAAGAGCCAGCAGGTTCCGACCGTCCTTCCACTTGATGTTTGCAGTAGCAGGAAGTTGCAGCGCATTCTTGTGGTAACGGAAGAGCTATAATAAATTAAAAACAATGTCATAATTGCATTCCCCCACTGTCATGTAGTCCCTGAAACAATTGGTCAGTTAGGAGAACATAGAAATGAACATCTTTCCATAAGGTTTTGGCAATCTACATGCTATGTGGGTTTGCCACAACCAATACTATTTTCATCCACAGATGTGAACCAGGCTGCATCCTGTCAGATAAAAGATGCATAAGCACTTCCCAAGCTTTTATTCCTTTCCTCCCGTTTAAGACTGAGAGGACTAGTATTTTAACTGTATGCAGAAATGCAGTTTTAACAAAGGCCCCTACAAATTTGAATCTTGTGGCCTCAAATCTAATATACTATTAACGTTGCAATCTAGTTTTTTGTAGTCCACACAATGAGTGACTTTAACCAAAGTCTTACCCCTTCGTGCACAGGGAACATAATATTACGTCCTGGTGCTATGGGTTGTAAATGGGGAGAGCCCCTCTTGGCGAGCTCTCTTCCATCTCAGCGGTCCCCCCCCCCCCCCCCCCCCCCCCCCCCCTTACTGCTACGATCGTGGCTGCTAATGCACGGTTGTGACCCAATCATGGCAACGTATACCTCACGCCGACTGGTGCGCCATCGTGAACGGCCTCTCTTTCCGCCACCCTACATACATAATTGAGGGTGAGGATCTAAGCAAGTGCAGTACTACGATTCCAATACGCTTACGGCCTCCATGGATAGTGATCCTGAAGGCTTGGATGTCTATTAGAGATCATCAGTAAAATTGCTATATACTACTGCATACAGTAGTATATACGATATAACCTGCAGGGTAAAGTACGCTCTAGAGGATCTGCATATATAAGTGAAATAAAAATTTCGTAGTTCACTTCCGACCGCCTACACCCGTTACACAAATCTATAGATTTTTTTTTTTTTAAGTCTTACATCAGCCACCTTGCCCTTAAACACATAGAACAGCAATTCCCACTGATAAACGTGTTTACCCGATATCGAGCAGCAATAACTCCGATACGTTGATTTTGTAACGCCGCATAGACATCATAAATAATGTATCCAACATTTTCAAAAATTGGAAATATATAAGCTAGCATATGGGCAATGTTATTCATCCAATTATATTTAGGTGGTTAATCCTCCATCTGCCTAAAACGCGATTATTTCGAATTTTTGAAAATGGCAACAAATTTCTGTAATAAACAAAACGTTATCCAGCCACATTTAACATAAAATAGTAGAAGTACACACATGTAGGGGAAAGAAAAACCCAACAAAACAAAAAAAAAACTATCTCAGATCGTTTTGGAGAAGTAAACAGGTTCAAACTTATAGCTATCTAAAGCGCAGCCCGTCCAGAATCCCGAAAATTCGTGCTAAGCCTTAAGCTTATAAATGGCTGCAGACCTTAACGCCCGTCGGGTTAATTAACCCGACCTTCCCGTATTCTGCCTAGGCTCCTAGAAGCATGGTATGCGTGCAACAACGTTCACACATATCTTCTAACAGGAAAGTACCAACTCACACTGGAAGCAACTTAAGATTTAGAGCAGCTCTAACTTAATGAGATATCTAAAGGCTGAAGCCGTCAAATGGCATCAAAAATGCAACAAAAAAATGCAACACATCTTGTGCAAAGTCGCCTAGGACAACCAAGCTTAGGGATATGCCCCAGGCTTAAAACCCAAATGCTTATATCAATTACAAACGGTTATTGATTGTATTCCTTCATTACATTACACAAGATTCACTTCAAACGAATCTATTATGGAAATGCATAGGACATCAAAGAAAGCAAACAGAACAACAATAAATGGATCTTGCACAGTCTGATTTTTGAATGGCTTGCAATAATACCTGCAACACTTTTTTTTCAGTGAACGTAATCTGGAGCCATTAATAAGTTACAGAGTCACATGTCCTACTCTAAAAACATTTTTCATTGATCACGCAGATTATTGTTAATGAGGATCTATGAAAGAAAATGCCAGAATGGAAAACGCATGGGATGGCCATTTATCGAGGAGTCAAAGCCCCGTATGCTGTTTGCCGAGTTGTGAGAAGTAGGCACCAATACTTTCCTTTCCTCTGCTACATCTCGTGGATGTTATTGACAACAATGGGGCTCATTTCCTAATGTTGCGTTGGTCACTTTGGTTCGCACTTTCCTGCCGGTTTTTGGGGATTGCACCGGCTTTGAGTAGTTTTATACAGGGGTCTGCGCGGGAGATTTTTGTTTTTTTTTGTGGGGGGTTGTGGGGGGCGCCCCCCAAACCAGAAAACGGTTTTTGCGCAGCTGCTTCCAAGGCTAACAGCAAATCTGGGGGTGATGCCAACCCTGGTCTACGATCCGATGACTTCGGACTGAGCGTGCAGGAATTAAGAATTCAGCATTGTGTTTCAAGACAATCACTTACATGACCTGCAACAAGTAGATGAACTTCCATGCAGGATATATCGACGAGCGCACAATCTTAGTGAATCGCTCCACAGTGCAGTTATCCCTTGCACCATTCTCGGTTAACTCCAGCGGCCGCGAAGAAAATGTGAGCCCAATGGGTCCAGCCGTGTGTTCACACCCATATCTTCCACAAGATGGAAATTAAAAGTCTTATATTTTCCTATCTTCCATTTTATCCACTCTCTGTCTGTGTATAGTGTTCAATAGCCTAAATTTCAGCATTAAAAACTTACCATAGCTTAACTATTCTAAAGCTACAGCAGCAGAACATAGCTAAGACACGTGCCTCCCAAAACACTTCTGTTTCCTAGGATGAATGAATCTTCTTTTTTCTACGCTTCATTACCTTTGATTAATGACTAAATTCCCACTCATTATGACTAACACCCAGATTGGGGCACATCACCTTGCCAAACCCTTGACTGTCCTTGGAACGGTATTAATATAAATCCAGGTTTACAGACATAATGCTCGCCCATTAACTGGAACTGAAAGAATGACTCTTAAGAAAATTAGTATATTGAGAAAAACAACAGATTAATTGGAAACAGACCATTTCCTTTCTTACTCTGACAGCTGTATCGCTCACAGCTTCACATCCAATTGGTCACCCATAATAATTACCTAAATACAAGAGTATACACTATCTTCCATGGCGATCAAGTGCTACATTTAGACATCACAACTTTCGTTCTTTCTAATCTTTCAGAGAAAATGTAGATTCCTAATTGTCTCGGTGTGGATGCCCAAGTTCACTTGATGCCTAGCTTCCTCCACGTCGCATCCCAGCGACTTCCCAGGAGACCACCAGATTTCCCCTGTCTGAATCGTTTTTGTACGGATGTGCGCACGTATCACTCTATGCGTACTACTACCTGGGGTTCACCTGCTCCAGTGTGTTGATCACCTCGCAGCAACTGGTGCAGGAGGATCGTCCAGAACTGTGCACTTTCCCCATCCTCTTTCATGTAGCTGTTCGTGTATGCCATGTACCCAAATATTGACCACAATCATCTACAAGAGCAGAAATCCATCTCAGCGCCTCAGCACTTTTATTGGACTAAGACAATACGGATGACTGTCCCCTGCTCTGCTGTCTTCGCCTCAAGTGACATTGTAGCACGCGAGTCCTCACAGGTGCAAACCCCTGCCACCCTTCCCGTGTTGCTGCACCAGCACTGCAGAGTATTGGCCAGTCCAGGGTTCATGCAGGCGTACACCAGGAACGCGTCACCCTGTCACTACACCCTATCAACCTCATCCCACGGTCACATGCACGCAGCATACGGTGGCCAGGGAGAAGTGAATGCATGCACGCCGTGCAGCCGGGGCAGCACACTACCGACCCTCGCCCTCAGGCTCCGTCCGTACTACTCCAACGTCGAGGCCCAAAATCCACCCTGAGCGAGCGGAGTTGCACGGACCTGGCACTCTCGTTCTCTGTCCTCACACACCCACTTCCGAGCGAAGTGTAACTCCACCCCCTGCTCACTGCACTCGAGGGTTACACGCCTACCCTGCCTACTATTGGCCCCTTGTCCAATCCCGTTCAACTTGTTGCAGGGCAAAGGGGCTGTGTTTATGGCGGACCCGCCCTTAAGTGATTAGCCCTGAGCCCTCATAATGTCGCCTTATCAGGCGCACGAACGGGAAGATTACGCCATCTAGTGTCTGAACGTGATATTTGCGGATGCGTGTGAACAGAAACTGCGACCGAATAGGAAGCGTCTGACGCATGCTGGAATGTGGACGGGAAAGTGATGTGACATTCCACACAACCCTGTCCATAGTAGATAACACTTGAATAGGCATCTGTCGCATAAGACCACGTTCACATGGACGTTTTCATTCGTGTGGTTTAGAAGCAAAAAAGCATTGACCGCAAATGCAATGTTCACCTTTGGCTGTGATCGTGGTCGAAGTCTTGGGATTGCGTCTCAAAACGTTACCGTAGAGGGTTGCGATCGTGGCGCACACAGCGCCGAAGCCCCTTCTGCTCTAAAGTTTAAATATTGTAAAACCAGCGATAAAACCGCGGTTATAACTAACGAATGTAAGTACCAGGCACCACCAGCTCCCCCGGAGCGGTTCTCGTAACTCCAGCTTAACCCCTGCCATCATGATGGTATTTTCTTAGCACTCCGTAAAAACGCATGCAGTAACTGCATCCTTTTTGTAAAACCGCATGCGGTTTTGTCCGTTTTTTCATGTGCCAATAGTCCCCCCCCCCCCCCCCCCCCGGAAACCTGTCACAATGGCATGCGTTTTCAAATTCATGCATTTTTAAAACCGAGCAGTTTTTAATGGATTCTTTTTTAACGGATTGTTAAAACGCTCAAAAATGTTTCAAACGACCATTGTTGCATCAGTTGGCATGAGACAAGACTGGTGGTATCGCTCACCTTGTCTTCTCCGAACAAGCTGTTTTCCAGATGTTCCAAACAATCGGAAAGAGGATTCATCAGAGAAAATGACTTTACCCCAGTCCTCAGCAGTCCACTCCCTGTACCTTTTGCAGAATATCAGTCTGTCCCTGATGGTTTTTCTGGAGAGAAGTGGCTTCTTTGCTGCCCTCCTTGACACCAGGCCTTGCTCCAAGAGTCTCCACCTCACAGTGCGTGCATTTCCCCCACACCTGCCTGCTGCCATTCCTGTTACTATTTTTTCAGACTACCTAGGGTACTTTAACCCTAGGTTGTCTGATCGATCCTACCATATACTGCCATACTACAGTATGCCCTGGAGCCTTTTTGCCAACAACAGAACCTCTCTCCTTGAATTTCTTGATCATGTGATAGACTGCAGTTTTGTGCAATGATGACTGCACGTGTTTCTTTAGAGATAACCATGGCTAACAGAAGAGAAAGAAAGATACCAAGCACCAGCCTCCTTTTAAAGTGTCCAGTGGTGTGATTCTTACTTAACTCCTTAAGGACGCAAGGTTTTTTTCACTCATTTCTCACTCTACACCTTCAAAAATCCATAACTTTTTCATTTTTACTTGTACAGACCTGTGCGAAGCTATTAAGCCTCGGGTCAAACGAAAACCCGAGGCTACCATGGAAATCGATCGCCGCCCCCCGATGACGTTCGGGGGCGCGGCGATCGTAATAAAGATGGCGACTTTGCCGGCGCCAATGAAAGGGTTAATAGCCGGTTATTAGCGGTGGGGTTTGCTGCAATATGCAACAACCCCCACCTTTGTATGAAGAGGACTCAGCCCGTGAGCGCTCTTCATACATTCCCTGTACCTCTGTGCCGGAGAGCTACGGCGCAGAGCGTTAAAGGGTTAATCATGACAGATTGATCTCCAGCCCTGTCCTCATCAACACCCACACCTGTGCTTGACCTGAAATGAAAGAATTTCATTGAGGGGACTGTCTCCGGATACTCCCTAAATTTATCCCTATTGCACATTGTGCTATTATTCTTTGTTACACTTTGTCTTTTTCCTAGAAGTTTCTCCTGCTAGCTATTCTATATATTGCTTTTTTTCTCCCAAAGGTACCGGTAATAAAAAATCACCAATTGTCACCTAACCATTTCACTGTCAAATTGGCAAGTAGGTAAACCATCCAACTGTCTCTACCTATTTAAAGATCACCATTTCGGTCTTTCTGTTTTACTTTTCTATTTGGTTGTACATACCTTATTAGTCATTTTCTACTAATGAAAATAAAGGAAGCTAAGGGAAATCTGATAAGTAACTGATAAAACGTTTACTATTGTCATCTTTAGTAGTGATGTATGTAATTTGGTTTGAAAAGTTAATTGTTTTAAAAGTTGGTCATAAGGCTTCCACAAAAATTGTTTAGCCTATAACTGAGGTTTAAGACAATTTTCACTCGCACATCTCAGGCATCATTTATTATTTATCTAACCAGAACAACATTTTTATCACTTTTTCGTGTATTGAAGAGAACTATAAAAGGACCTACCTCTTAAACCTTTAATCGACTGCACATTGATTAATGTTATTCATAACATCCTACAAGTAACACAACATTGCTCATGATGCATTAAGTTCATAATTCAAGCCTTGCCTACGGCTTAAGTTGAACTTGCTTTTGCCTAGTTTAATGTTCAATAACTGGTAATGGCATATGAACCTTTACTGTCTTCTAAAAGACTTGCTTTGTCAACAAATAATTCTTCAATAACTGAAAAAAAACAACTCAAAATCTGCACAAGCCAAGGGAATGACTTTTAGAAAAGCTTTTCTCTAAACTGTTATGTTTAACAAATCTTTACTACACGTACAGTTCTTAATATTTGAAAACCAACAAGGCAACCCTACAGCTCCCGCTCGTTTGTATACTGTGTTTGGTTTTCAAATATGGTAATTGCCTCAACCTTAAAAATTGGCCGGTTGGACGCTAAAGAGATTTCTTAGTGGCGAGAGTAAAGGGAGTTCATTTCTATAGCGGGATTTTGTTATTCTTTACTAACACCCCTAAACCAGAGAGGGCTGTAGACCCATCAGACAAGAATGCTTGCCTGGCATAGATAGACACCAGAACACGACAGACAAGAAACTGTGCTTCGTGCAGCTATGTCTTTAATAGTTGGTGGTCACTGCAACAGTATTGCCTTCAACCGCGGGTACCCTCCGGGAGGACCCACTGTAATCCGCTGCTGGCTGTTGTGATGTTCAGTTGCCGGATAATCTCTCTGCTTCAGGAGCAATATACTGTAATGTTCATACCAAAACGTTGGTCAACTAGTCGCAGTTGGCAGAATAGGTGGCGTATGATTTGGTCAGTAGTAGCACTGTGGCATTGGGATGTTTACCTGGTGCCCCCATAGACAGGCTGTCTCTGCATTCGGCCCTGTCCCACAAGGGTTACTAGCCTGATTGGACGTCCTCAGGTGTGCTGCTGTGTCTGGGGAACGCGTATATAGCTTGGCATCCGCCCATCATACCGGGCTGGTCAAACGCTATCTTCTGTGTCACTGCCCGCTCTATGCATTAACTAGTTCTGGATTCTGATTTCTTGCCTGTGTCCTCAACTTCTTCTATTTGGATTGTGTTTGGTTATTGTTATTCCCCGCTGTTTCGCAGATTTTTAACCTCGCCTTATTGTGTTTGATTTGATCGGTTTTGTTACGTGTCCACTGTGGACCAGGGATGGGGAAACGTCACCCAGTGTATTGGCCTCCTTTAGGGGGGACCAATGTATGTAGGTAGGGGACAGATTGGGGGTCTCATGCCAGGGCTCACTGTCTTTGTGTCTGCCCGTTGTCAATATCCCATACTGGTATCAACAACATGTGTGGATGCACCTCACCCTCCTTGTAGGGAAATATTTGAGATCCTCTGGCAGAATCTTTACATTGAGAGGTGTAAAATTTGCGTGGTAAAACAATAGCTTTAGTCTCACCTTTTTTGAAGTTTACACAGGCTATTAACTTCCACAAATATTGTGTAGGGACTTCTGACTCAGTAACTCAGAGATAAATACCAGATAAAAATATCATTAGGTTGAGGGGGCAGAGCACCATGCTCTGGTGATGGTGAAGGCAGAGAGGGCATTTGTGTGATAAAAGTCCGTTTGTCACCGGATTCACAATATTTTCTCGGAAAAATGTTGATACTTTTAGAATATATCTGACATACACTAAAAAACCGGTATTTCCTGGGCTGCAGAGAGCCTGTACGGTGATTGTGAAACTGATGATGGTGCGCCAATGCTGTATATGATACATAGGGAGCATGGTTTTGGTTTGTCAAACCACATGCTGGTGTTTTAGGTGATGACACTTCATTGCCGGCCCAGCCACTCTAGAATCTGCTTCACTCTAATCAATTTTCCATGGCTGTGCACTAACCGATTACATGAGGCCATCTCAATCAATAACAAAGCAGAGAAACAGACAGAGGAAGCAGTTATGAAGAACAGAAGGGGTAAGGTACATCTCTGCCAGCTCAGAAAGAGACTGAGTCTGAGTGCAAGTTCCACTTAAAAACAATCAAAAAGTGCACATACTCAAGTTACACGTAATCAGATGATTCTATAGATTAGGATGGAACCTGTTCTATTAAAAGTGGATACATGTAGAAACCCCCCAGGTAAGAGGTGACGAGGGGGTGTCTCTTTTTTGGTTCAATAAGCCACTTATCTGTATTGCTAAAGCCAAAAACAACAGGAGTGGATCCAAAACAGAGATGACCAAAATGGAATATTGCATGTCCACTGTGATCTTGTATCCACTCCTGCTTTGCTATCAAGGTGAGTTCTTTCATCCTTCTGAAGATGAAATGAAGGGAAAGACTAAACATAGTGGCAATGTCATAGAGTGATGGAGGGTGAAAAGCAGCATTGGAAATCGCAGTGTGTCAGGGGAGACAGCGGTCAGTGTTGGGAGCGATATGAGTAGGCACAGAGTGGCCCAATGATGGGTGGAGGTGGCAGCAGCAGGAGGCCTTCAGCAGAGGAGGCCAACATCTGGTGGGCTCAATTGAAGATTGAAACAAATTTACAAGTTTAAATTTCCATTTGAATTTGAGATTGAGAGATGGCCACCATGCATATTTCATTAGTTTTCCTGAAAATTCATTTCTTGCTGAAAAAAGGTTGAACTGAAAAGGTGGGCACCAGCAGAAGCGGCAGCATTGAGGTCCGAGGTGTGGTGGTGGTGGCAAACATGGTAGGCCAAAGAGTGAGACAATGTATACAATGTGGAGGTGTGGGTGCCGGCACAGGAGCCCACAGAGTGGCAATAATTATACCGTGAGGAGGTTGCAGGCAACAGCAGGAGCCCACAGAGTGGCCATACAATGATACAGTAGAGGGTGAGTGTCAGCTAGCAAGGAGCCCACAGTGTAGCAACAATAATATATGTGTGAGGTGGTTGTAATTAGCAGCTAGCCTCACAGTGGTGCACATAATGTAGATGGAGGTGGGCATCAGCAAGCAGCCCGCAGAGTGGCACAATGAATATTTGTGGAAGGTGGCGGACTATTCCAGTCCCCTGGTTTACTAGTGGAGCGATGTAGCAACTGGCAACAGCTGATGTGGCAGCATCATAATAGTGGCTGAGATGATATTAGAACCCAACTCATTCTTAAACATGTAGTGGAGGCACTCATGGCTGATCTAATCTGATATCATAAGGCATTGGGGAGTTTGAACTCCTGGCTGTGTCCAAAGCTTATTAGATACATTTTGACAAAAGTCAGTCTCTCCTTGTTACGGACAAGCTGGTTGTTCCTTGGGTAACGATGGCCCTCGCTGCACTAAACACACCCGCTCTGATGCCACACTACTGGCCGGGCAGGACAGCTTCTCTACTGCAAACGCATCCGCAAGTGCGGCCCTACGCATCAAGTTTGGCTGCCCAGTAGTCCATGATCCTCACCTCAAGGTGGTAAAGTGCTGTCCAAGTCGGCGCCAACCACCTGCTGTCCGCATGGTCCGCTCCATGCCAGCTGCTGCGGTTTGGCGGAACCTGATGCCCTGACAGTTAATAAGGCCTGAAAGAGTACGACCGACTCCAAGAAGAGGAGACTAGGAATAATTGCAAATATTTGAGACAAGATTTTTTATAATCCAATGTGTAAAGCCAGATGGCTTAAATGACTCTGATTTCTTTACATCGTTCATTTGACTAAGGCTACATCACACTACATATTGGGGGGACGTATAACGGCCGACGTATTACGGCTCCGATAACTATCGTCCCGTATACTCTCCTATGTCGAGCTCACGCCCTGTACGGGAGCGGTACGTTGCAGCCACAGCTGCGGCACCGTACCGACTCCGTAACAGGGAAAAGATAGGACATTCCTATCTTTTCCCGTAGTATACGGCGCCGTGCGCTGTTTCTCCTCTATGGGGAGGGGCGGGTTGAGCCGCGGCTCATCCCTGCCTTCTCCGCACCGCCGATGTATGCCCGCCTGACTACGGTACGGCGGGGCACGACTCGTGTGAATTAGCCTAATTCTGTATTTAAACATTCATTGCTGTGTCCTATATGTTTTTGATAGATATACCACAGACCCTAGGTGTGGTTTTTTTGTATCCGTAGACAACTAATCTAAAGTGACATATGTACCCAAGCGTATGGATAGTAATAGAGGAATATACAGTCCTTCGTAACACCGGGGTCCGTAATGACTCAAACAAAATGCAGTCATCGATTGCACTTAAGTGTCTCTGTGCTGTAGTCCGTGCTTTATTATAAAGGAGGTGCATCATGGTATGCTAAATGAAAGATAGCTTAAATAGGGTGTTATACATTCATGTTACCATACATACATGTAATATCCGTGATTACTTAAATGTTGTGGCATTGCAGACAATTAACATAGTTAAAATAACACCATGGTGGCTCTCTCCAGCTGTATTTTAGGCATTGTTCGAGGCAACTCCACCCCATGTTAAGATATCATAGCTTATTATGCCGCCATCCCCACTCCGTGAACCCGAGAATACCAATCCTCTGCCTCAAGGGCCCTCCCTCCTCGCGACGCTCTGACCAATAGGAAGAGTGGGTGTGGGTGGCGAAATGGTGACTTTTCCTCCTGTGGGCGGAGGTGAGGAATTTATCCTCCGTGTTCTGGCTCTGGATCCGACATAAATGGGCTGGAGCATTTAACCTCTTAAGGACGCAGGGTTTTTTCCGCTCATTTCTGCTTTTTTCCAGTCCACATCAAAAATCCTAACTTTTCATTTTTACATGTACAGACCTGTGTGAGAGCTTTTTTGTGTGCGTAACAAATTTACTTTCCCGTAATGTTATTTATTTTAACATGCCGGTACTGCGAAGCTAAAAAAAAAATCCAAATAGTGGAAAAATTGAAAAAACGCACGTGAGTCACTTCTTGTGGTGGCTCAGTTTTTAACGACTTTCACTCTTGCGCTCCAAATAACAGGCCTACTTTTATTCTTTAATTGTAATTCGGTGCTGCGATATCGGCGGTGATACCCAAATTTATACAGGTTTTATTGTGTGTTTAAATACATTTTCAAAATTAAACGAATGTGTACAAAAAAGAAAAAACTTTGTTTGCCATCTTCTGGAAAGCTATAACTTTTTCAAACTTTGGCGCACGAGCTGTGTGAGTTGTGTTTTTTTTTTTTTTGCGAAATGAGCCGAAGTTGTGCATTGCTACCATTTTGAGGTCTGGAGCGACATTTAGATAATTTTTTTATTCTTATTTTTTATGTGAGGTAAAAGGTGTTAAAATCGCATTTCGGACATTGGGCACCATTTCCATCTCGGAAGTCCCCTGCCGGCCATAACCTTTTTTTTTATTTTGAATAGAGTAGCCCCCGAAACAAAAAAAGCATATTTTTGGTGCAATGGCGGCGATACCTAAGTGTGGTCTGTGATGTTTACTGTTTATATTATGTTTTATTATTCGTAATCTAGCGAAAGGGGGGTGTGATTTTTTATATTTTATTAATTTTTTTTTTTCTTTTTTCAACTTTTCTTATTTTTTTTTTCTATTTTTTTTTCACTAATTCTTAGACCATCCTAGGTACATAACCCTAGATGGTCAGATCGTTCCTACCATATACTGCATACTTCTGTATTGCAATATATGGCATTTTTTTTTGCAGCTCATTCATTATATGAGCCACTGGCTCATTGTAACGAATCTGCAGAAGCCATGTAGCCTCGGGTCATGGCTGCCTGCTGCCGGCGACTTTGACTGCAGCAGATGAAAAGGGTTAATAGCCACGATCGATGCAAGTTCTGACCGTGTTATTAGCGGTGGGGGTTTGCTGCAATATGCACAACCCCCACCTTTGTATGAAGAGGACTCCGACCGCCCGTGAGCCCTCTCATACATTCCCTGTACCTCTGCCCGTAGAACTACGCGCAGGAGCATTAAGTGGTTAAAAGCCCAGCTGATCCGCCGTGCTGGTGGCTATGACTAAAGCGCTGGCGCCCACCATCAGGACGCCAGCGTATCCTCTTTTTTTTATTTATTTTTTTTATTTATTTATTTTTTTAATTTTCTCTGAATTTGTAGGGTTGATCATCAGTACCTTATGACAAAAATCTTCTGTACTATCCCCTGATGAGCCCATGGATGGTGAGCGAAACGTGTAGGGACAATAGGAGATATGGAGAGATACAATATACGTCTTGAATGTGTAATCACATATTGGTAGCTATTCAGGGCAAGGCATATAGAACTAAGTATATTTGCCACAGCTTTGTGCATATACATGTTACTGCTATGACCAGGGCGGTCCGTTGTTAAGAGAGAGTGCACAATACATTTTGCGGTCAGTAATTAGCTACGTTTCTCTGCAAATATTGACTTTGCAATTAATTGCTTTAAGCTGATCACTCTTTATAACATTCTGGAGTATATGCAAATTGCCATTATAAAACCTGATGCAGTAGACTTTGTAAAAATTAACATTTGTATCATTCTCAAAACTTTTGGCCATGAGTGTACAGTTTGTCATATCAAAGTCCTATTTCTGGAAGTCTTCATATATATTATTCGACCTTTCTTTCCTTGTGTGAGATTGTCCTCCCGTGTTTTGTGGTTTTTTTTTTTTTTTTCCCACCAGTCTCTTGTGAATTGACCACAAGTCTCAATGGGACTGAAGATTCTGGGAGTTTTCCGGCCATGGTCCAAAATCTCTGATTTTCGTTCCACGACCATTTAGTTATCACCATTTGCTTTATGGCAAGGTGCTCCATCATGCTGGACAATGCATTGTTGTCACCAAACTGTGATTTTGGCGGTTGGAGAAGTTGTCTTAAGGACATTCTGGTACGATTCTTTATTCATGATGTTTTTTTAGCAATACTCAGCCGTTCCCCTTGGCTGAGAAGCAAACCCCACACAGTGAATGGTTTGCCGATGTTACAGTGGCAATGTAGACAATACCTGGACATGAACAATGACTTTCCCCGTCCTCAGCAAGTCCACTCCCTGTACCTTTTTGTAAAGATTCAGGATGTCCCTGTTTTTTTCGTTTGGAGAGCAATGGCTTCCTTTGCTGCCCTCCTTGACACACAGGGCCTTGCTCCAAGATTCTCCACCTTACATTGCCTCAGATGCACTCACACACTGCCTGCTGCCATTCCGAGCAAAGCTTTCTGCATGGCTGGTCGCTGTATCCCGAAGCTGAAAACACCTTTAAGAGACGGTCCTGGCGCTGTGTTGTGATCCTTCTTGGGTGCACTGGAGCCTTTTGCCAACAACGTGAACCTCTCTCCTTGAATTTCTTGATCATGTGATAGAACTGCAGTTTTGTGCATGATGACTGCACGTGTTTTTTAGAGATAACCATGCTAACAGAGAGAAAGATTATAACGCAAGCACCAGCCTCCTTTTAACGTGTCCACGTGGTGTAGATTCTTACTTAACCCCTTATGACCGCAGGTTTGTTTCGCTACATTTCTCCACTATCCACCTTCAAAAATCCATAACTTTTTCATTTTTACGTGTACGACCTGTGTGAAGGCTTATTTGGTGCGTAACAATTTTACTTTCCCGTCATGTGTATTTTAAAACATGCCGTGTACTGCGAAGCTGAACAAAAAATTTCAAATGTGGAAAAATTGAAAAAAACGCACGTGTACGTTCTTGTTTGGCTCAGTGTTTTACGACTTTCAACTCTTCGCTCCATATAACACGCCTACTTATTTCTTTGGTTTGGTGCGATCGCTGTGATACCAATTTATATAGGTTTTATTTTGTCTTAATACATTTTCAAAATTAAACGAATGTGACAAAAAGAAAAAAAAAATTTGTCATCTTCTGAAGCTGATAACTTTTTCATACTTTGGCGCACGAGCTGTTTGAGTGTGTCATGTTTCCAAATGAGCCGACGTTTGCTTGCTGCTACCATTTTGAGGTCTGTGCGACAATTTGATCATTTTTAATTCCATTTTTTTATGTATGTGAAAAGGTGTAAAAGTCACATTTCGGACATTTGGGCGGCCATTCTCGTCTCGGAGGCACCGGCCGGGCCGTAACCGTTTTTATATTTGATAGATCGTGCATTTTGGGATGCGGTGATACCTAATGTGTCTTGATTTTACTGTTTATTATGTTTATCAGTTCTAGCGAAAGGGGGTGATTTGAATTTTTAATACTTTAATTTTTTTTTTCACTATTTCTTAGACCATCTAGGGTACATTAACCCTAGATGGTCAGATCGTTCCTACCATATACTGCAATACTTCTAGTATTGCAATATATGGCATTTTTGCAGCTCATTGTAAACGATCTTGCAGAAGCCAGAATAGCCTCGGGTCAAATGAAGACCCTAGCCTACCATGGCAACCGAGCGCCGCCCCCCCGTGACGTTTGGGGCACGGCGATCGTAATAAGATGGCGGCGCCCGCCGCGCCGCCGTCTTTTAAATGCCGCCGCGACTTTGCCAGCGCCGATAGAAGGGTTATCAGCCGCGATCGGTTCAGACACTGACCGCGTGTTATTACGGTGGGGGTTTGCTGCAATATGCAACAACCCCCACCTTTGTACGAGAGGACTCAGCCTGAGCGCTCTTCATACATTCCCTGTACCTCTGCGCTGTAGAGCCACGGCGCAGAGCTTAAGGGGTTAATCAGGACAGATTGATCTCCAGCCCTGTTTCTCATCAACACCCACACCTGTGTTAATGGAGCAATCACTAGAAACATGTTAGCTACTCGTTTTAAGCCGCTAGCCTGCAATGAAGTTGAAATGTTTTTGGGGGAAAAAGTTCATTTTCTAGGCAAAATTGACTTTGCAATTAATGCTGTTTAAGCTGATCATCTTTATAACATTCTGGGTTATATCAATTGCCATTAATAAACCTGATGCAGTAACTTGTAAAAATTAACATTTGTAATCATTCTCAAAACTTTTGGCCATGAGTGTACAGTTTGTCATATCAAAGTCCTATTTCTGGAAGTCTTCATATATATTATAGGATAGGAGATGTAGCCTGGAAAGCATAGTATAAAAAACAGATTGTATGGGGAATCGAGGAGGGAGTTAGCAGAGAAACAGCGGGTCAGTCAAGAATAGACCAGGTATTCCAGAAGTTTGAATTTTCTCTGAAATCACAGATCACTGGAAACGAAAAAAATTTACCGATTCTAATTTACGGCCACTGAATACAAAAAAATATAAATGAACACTATAGATGTATTTTATGAGAACAACCCCTAAATATACCCCATCAAAACATCCTGGCAATTATAGAGTTAATGTACCGATTAGGGTGATGGCCCACGTGGCGTTCTGAACGTGTTTTGAGCCCGTTTTTAAGCAGTCTGTCAAAAAACGCATGCGTTAAAAAAACGCATCTGTTTTTGAAAATCGCATGCGTTTTTTGAAACGCATCCGTTTTTGACCAATTATTTAAATTCAAACTGGTCAAAAACGCATTGCGGTTTTTGACAGACTGCATAAAAACCGGGCAAAAACGTGCTCAAAACGCCACGTGCGGCGTCGCCCTTAAAGGGATAGTCTGCAACAAGAATGCCCCTCTACTTTCCACTGCATCCAGACCGGTAATACCTTTTTTCCGACAATAACGGACCATCTTTACTGAACGCATTCCATCAATTCCTGGATCATATGGATGGCCTAGACCAAATGATGACACCTTAAAAAACACAACGTCACATGCTTAGAAACATGAACGTACCAAATAACAAACTATATGGCTCAGCCATAAATTGTCATTCGCTAGCTGCATACCGCACCTAACAATTTAGGTCCATTAGCAATAAGGGACAAGAAAAAGCGTACATTTTAAACAGACTCGACTATTACTATCGCTTATATTATTGGTCTTGATCACATGACATGGAGAACAAAAGCCACATACTGATCATAGTAGTTCAGCCCTGCCAAAATGGGTTTGCCACCGAGCCACTTAGTAGGGTCTCACCACGTAGTTCTGGTACTGGCTTCGAGCTCAAACTACAACCAGGTGCCAATTTAGCTTTTCCATGGGATCTCACAATTTCGGCATCACAGTTGCCATTGAAGTGTACATGGAGCCAACTGCTTCTTACTGATGCTATAGGCTTTTCTGCACCCATTTTAGGGTGGCTTTTCTGCACGTAACTGAAACAGGATAAGTTCATCCAGCCGAAAATGGTAAATAGAACTAAAGCCAACAGGTATGAGTTCTGGACCCGTGGGAAGACGAAAGAGAGACCCAATCATACCGGAAAACGTGTTGAATATAGAAGAAAAGGTGCACGGGTGCCTGCCCGGTTATACCGGCTCCGTCTGGGGATGTGGCGCAATGCAGATTCCTTCAAAAGTCTCAAGTACTGCAGCATATAATATATACCGAACAAAACCGATGAGTATTCAGGCAATACTAAGGCTCTTCTCAACCACAAAAGCATCCAAACATTTCTATTAAGGAACATTCGAAATAAGATGGTAGTAGTAAAATATATGATTATAATCTCAGTCAATTTTAGTCTCAGTAAGGTACTATAGGTACTCCTGGCAACTTGCCCCTCAGAATTGCTACCACTCATCTACAACTGGTAACAAACTTCATTTAACACTGACAATATTCAACACTGATCACTGTATTGCAGGCCTGCCATATACAGCCCCCTGAAGTGACACAGTCGCATAGATCCAAAACTGCAAAGGTGTGTACTCTCAGTTAGGGTGAGTAGCAGGTTCCAGGTATCGTAACTAAACACAGCTAGCATGTGGGTCCAAAGTGCATGAGTGTGATGGTTGTAGTGATGGTCAGCATTAGTGAAATACGAGACAGACGTTGAAGATATTATTTCAGGACATTAAGCTTTGCAAAAAACTTTGGACAATACAATAGTCACTATTGCATTTAGGAGCAAGGTCTAAGACATCATTCTAAGTCACCAGCGTTGCAGACAATAACTAGTATTTAAAAAGGAACCTTAAAGGCCTTAATCAACAACCAGAAAAAGAATGACCAATCAAAGAACATAGCAACTGGGGGTAACTGACTGCCCCGGTCCGGAGGTGCACATATACGGCATTCAGCACTAATTCATTGCGGTAGAGAGTAGGGATCAAACTCAAGATGGCCTAAAAGTTCATAAAAACATAAGTAAACCTTTTCAACAATTAAATTAAATACATACACTCTGCAATTAATACAAAGTCACTCGGACTACACCCCCCCCCTTTCTCTAGTCCCTATGATTTAAAA
The DNA here is from genome assembly GCA_019512145.1 of Engystomops pustulosus. Classification (NCBI taxonomy): domain Eukaryota; kingdom Metazoa; phylum Chordata; class Amphibia; order Anura; family Leptodactylidae; genus Engystomops; species Engystomops pustulosus. The sequence goes on from CM033642.1 coordinate 154,890,779, forward strand.
CGAGTATAAAAATCAAAAAGTTTCAGGTTCAACCCCCCTATCTTCCCTGTAAATGGAAGAATAACATAAAATTCGTTTCACGTACAGGGCCATTAGTAATGATGACCTACTGCTTAGTCTCAGTTTTGCTATCCCCACAAAAGGTATTTTGGTATCATTACAAAGAAAACTAGTTCTGGGAGCCTAGCCACAGGGCATGCGACGTAAACTACAATAGAATGAACAAAACCAGAAGTTGTTTGTGTCACTTGACATACTGCTTACTGTCTTTACTGGACACTTGTCAGCAAAATAATGCACAAAACCATGCACATAAGTTCCAGCCTCACAGGGCTTAGGTGTGTTCGCACCCAGGTTTCCTCCTCTAGTGAGTAGCGCATTCTTAATATCATGACTGTAATTGATAATACTCATCGAGCCCTGTACAATGCACTCCTGATATCTCGGTAATGTACACAAGAACAACATATTTTGCATCGTAACAGTGGCAGAGCATAATATCAGATAATTATACCCACATACAATAAGGGGGCCACTGTAAACCGCCAATCAGCTAACAGATCTCTACTTCATAGACTCTTAGCTGACGCAATGAATACGTCATATATACCTGCCAAGATTGTGAAGATAGCACATAATTCTCTATTAGTATACCAGCAGCAGATTATATTCAAGTAAAGTAGATTACATGTCAATCAGCCAAGATGAAAAAAACCTACATCTGCGAACATATTCCCTCCTTTCACACTGGGCCCCATATTTAGAGTGAATTAACGGTTAACTGGTCTAAGCCAAACCTTAACATTTACCGCGCGCACCCCCTGGTATACCAACAAAGAGATGCGCAGCGAGCTCTGTTCGGCCAATTGCAATAATCCTGTTTACCACCATCTGTACATTTAACTGTAGAATGATACCAAACCTGACAAAATCAACGTATTTATAAGAGAATTTCGCGAGCCACCAACAAAATTATAGGACCGAAACATCTCTGGTTTTAGATTGGAGTATAATGCAATACTATATAAGAACCTCAGTTAACAGGGTATGCCATCTCGGACGCAGCCTTCGTGTTACGATACCCCTCACACACGTTCATCTTCGCCGTTGTCCCATTCGGGGGGCAGTTGCATACTTGTCTTGTCAGTTTTTCCCTAGGGTCTCTAGGATCCGCCGGATTACTCAAGTGGAGTCCGAAACAACATCATATACATACATTACAAGATGAACTAACTGATGTGCAGACAAAAGTAGAAATCAGCATATTTGGTATTTAAAAACTAACAATGAACAAATATTGGTGTACTACTGTGTATGAGATACTGCAAGGAAGTAGACGAAAGAGAGTATAAGTCCCGTAAAACGGCAATCTTCATCGTATCATCATAGATTGTCCCTGTTGCGAGCACGTCGTAAGGGTTCACAGTGCGCGTAACACTTACTGAATGCGGGGGCAGTACGGGGGGAATTCCTAACAGAACGATTGTATCATTCTAATAGCTCCTTTATCACAGCTGTATTAGCGTCGATCAATCATAATAGTGGAGTCTCCTTTACAAAGGACACTTACTCTAATTATGAGGTACTCCTGTATATTACCGATGTAAAGGTTCTCTCACCATCCCCCTTAACGCCCTCGCCGATCTATGCTCAACCCTCAAAAAGAGTTTATAACTGGTTATTGAAACGATACCTTTTTCTTACATCAGGGGCCGAATGGCACAAATAGATCCAATAGATCCATCACAGACCCGTTAGAGATAACTCGTGAAGTTAATGAAGCGCAAGGGGTTGGCGCGGTAGGGCAGGTGGTGTCCCGAGTAGCGACTCGAAAGCGATGAGCTACCACCGTCCAGGGGACTTCCTCTTTCCCCAGAAAGAAAGGGCGTAGGTGTAAAAAACGGGGGCTAAGTTACATCGTAGGGGCATACCCAAACTTGCCGGACTAAGGTGCGCGTCTGCAGACTAAGATTGCGAGGACAAAACGACGAATGTAATGAGTTCTTGGATGGTATTATTAGACCAACGCACTCATGTCTGCAGTTTGTCTTGTCTTGTTTACTTTTCGCCTCCCTACTTCAGCTTCCCTCCGCGCAAATCGGGCCCCCTTCGCTCTCCCCCTCTCCCCGACTCGTTACTCTCTCCTAACCAATGGTCATTCTGCCACCTCCCTACACCCAATCCTCACAACCCTCCGGTCAGTCTTTGGCCATAGCTCGCTCCTTGTGTGTTTCAATTCCCCTTCAAGCTTGCGCCGTCTCTTCAGCTCTCACCCCCGCGCAATAGAACATTCACTTTCGAAAACGTGATTTGCACTTTGCTTGTTGCACCGTGCCTTGCATTTAACGCGTCTATTTGCAAAGATTTGGCTATCAGCCAAGATCATTGAACGTTTCTTTTGCTCCGATAGCGTATGTGTCCGATTCTCACTTTGCCCCTATTGGCAACGTGTGCCATCCCCCCACTAAGGTTCAAGGCCATCTTAAGTGTTTTGTATTTAATATGTGTCGTTGTCTTTAGCTTTTATTATCCTCCCAAGTTCACTACATTCATGTGGCTTCATAATAAAACTTTGTGTTTTATTTTCAGTCTCTTTGTCGCGCATGCACTACCCAACTGTTCTCCAGATGGATCTCATCGCCACTAGCTTCAGAATGAACATCTTGCGATGAAATAAAGGAGGTCCTGCGGCCTCAACGGTGGACAGCCGGTTGGGAGAAGATTTTTCATTATTCGTACCTTCTACCTTTCATTATGTTATCATGGCCCTTTTCTATCTTATACATTTTTATGGGATAGACAAAAGAGAGAATACAAATTAAGTTTTCACCGTCTGCTAGTGAGCAGGCTTCCATAACGTGTAGAACACTGCATAATGTCCCCCTAGAATTCACCCTGTTTTCCCCATTTACCACTTCCAAGGTCCTTGCATTCCCAGTGTAATTGACAATCTTGTTTATGTAGCGTTAAACCCATCATCACTAAATGGACTTCAGCGAATCGTGCCATAACGACTGGTGTGGAGGACCACATCGAATTTCTAGTTGCACACTCTTTGGTAGTGACGCAACTGTCCAAGTCCGGCGCCCACCAATACGCCTTGGCAGCCCCCAAATAGATGGAAAAAAAAAAAAAACATCTGGAAAGAGAATGTATATATTAATTCTGACCTATATCTAAGGGTACACAAAAACTGTTCAAAGGGCCACACCTTTCTAACTACGATTAGGCATTATAAAACCTATAGCAGAAAGAGAAAAGTCTCCTTAACCTGTCCCCCATAAACCTAACTGTTCTCCCTAAGACGGTTAAGACACCTTTCCGTCAACTCCCGCCCTGATTCTCCTGTTAACTGTCCTGCTTGCTTCCCACCCCCCCCCTTATACCGTCCGTGCTATTAGCCTCGTTCCTATCTCCCCCTTACTACACGCCACACGCACTGCGGGCTTCCGGTACAAAGGACACGATACTTTCGTACCGGTTTGTTGAAGATGAGTGACTTCCTCACCTCCCTTGAGCCCGTCCCTCGCATCGGGTCTCTTTGTACACATTCTCCCACTAATGCTGGGATCTGCTAATAGATGTCATCACCAAAGGAACCTAACCCCCTTCACCTTTAACATATAAATAACCATACCACTCATGTCCTCAGTAGCCCAATTAAACGTCCTCATAACCTGCTCGTGACCACAACCAAATATCCAGACCCATCCCATTCTCTTGCCTCTTACGTGTGTCTTCAGATCCATCCCAGGAACAAGCAAGGCATTCTGTTTGCACCCACCCCGTCTCTCCATAAGAGATAAGCACCCCGGCACGCTTTACTCCCTCGGGAGAATAAGATAACACTTAGGCAACTCGCCAGACACCCCATATCTTTTATTCGCCGACGCCGCGTTTACAGAGCTGGCATCTGTACCCGTGCCCCCAGCTGGCACTTGGTCTCCAAGGCAGACCATTTTGTGTTTTTGTGTTCATCTATCAATACTCGCCATTCCCAAACCAACCCTATACTTAAGACTCCCGCTCTCGCGCGACTACCATGCGTCTCAAGACACTATAGAGGAGGCCCTTCATTTGGCAACATTGCGTTCAAAAATGCAAAGCAAAGACTTAAACGCATGTGTTAAACTGTTAACAATGTGTTGTGGCTAAAGGCAAGTTGACACCAATGTAATTGGCAAATATCCTCTTCAGCTCTTTGAAACCGCATGGCTTAACGTAAAACAAAACGCTACGTGTGACCGTAAAAGAAACATCCGAGGTTATACTTGTCCTATAACCCGTTGTTTTGTTATTCCCTCCCTTTGTCCTGTGCATATTATTATTCGCATGAAGTATACATTTTTTTTTTTTGTCTTCGCTCTCAGTAAAAGTTGTTGAAAAATCCTGAGATTCACTTTGGTGCAGTACCCATATTTATTCTTCTCTTCCCTCATGTGAACAAGAGACACATTGCACGTCACTGCTCGTGGAAGCCTGGACACAACACATTGCCGTACTTGTTGTGTGATTTGTTTTTAAATTGCTTATTAGTAGGCACCGTCTAAGCATGTTTGCCTGCTTACTGATTATTCATTACAAGCACCTGCGTGATATGGACTCATACCGCCTAAATTAATTAACATTATTGCTTTTCACTTGGTCTGCCAATACAAACTCCAGCCAGTTATTAGACTTACAGCAGGTACAACACAAGCAGAAGAAAGTGTAAATAACTGGCACGACTCCAAATTTGAGCTTCATAATTTTGTTCCCGTTTAAGACCAGAACTAAAAGCTGAGTTTTCAGAACTATGCATGCGTTGTTGTGATGCAGCGGTAAGCAGGTAAATACTCAATTCTGCATTATGCCATGCTCCCGCTCCTTTCCAATGCCATGGAAATGGAAGGTACTATGAACAGAGAAAAGTGTGCAGAGACCTTTGAATTTTACAGTCACTCTCGAGAAAAGAATGCACCTTGTTTTGATTACATGTATCTCTCCTGAACCTTTCTCCCCTGCCCCTTGCCCAAGAATGAACCTGCAGCTTTCAGTCATACCCTGAAATCAAAAGGGACTAATTGAGAGACAAAGCACCCCTCCCCCCCCAATCTCCAACTGACAAATTAGAAATTAAGAATATTATTTCCTCTTACAAACATTCACTCATTCTACCCAATGTGGCTTCAGTCTTAGTCAAATCATTAAATTACATCACTAGTTGTTCATACAGTATAAAGCTGATCACATAGAATAACTGATATTGTGAAGTGACAATCGCATTTTTTCAAGAACCATGAACCCTTCCTTGAAATGTATCGGCAGACGCATCATCTGATACCAGATCACCAAGGGTCCACATTGTTTCCTATGACTATATAAAAAACAGTCTTGCTCCAACTAGTGGTAAAAAACTGGATCCAACAGTCAAATGAAAATTGGGGGCACAAATAATATTTTTAGGGCAAGCCATGGCGTATTATACTCCAATGTTGTTGTACGGTGGTACGATTCGTGGACGTTTTAAAAAGCGTTATCACCAGCGCTTAAACTTCCACCAATGAAGACCAACGATTCAAGACCAGCCAGACCTCTTAGTAAACAGGCAAAAGAAGTGTGCATTTTCAATGCTTTTAAAAAGCACCAAGAACTAGTACACCTACCTTAAATATCATGGCCAAAGTTTTTGAGAATGACACAAATATTATATTTCACATGATCTAGTTGCCCTCTGGTTTTTATATGTTTTTGTCAGATACTTTTTTCCATACGAAATTCAAGTGCACATCATTTATCCAGTACACAAGCTCTATATTGACTCCCAGAATGATTAATGCGCAAGTAAATATTTCGCAGTGGTGACCCTTCTTCTTCAGGACCTCTGCAATCTCCCGGAAGCTCTCAAGCAACTTCTGGCCAAATCCCTTACTGATATCAGTCCATTCCGTGCAACAATCAATGCTTGCATTTTTGTCACAAGTTGTTGGTTTTTTTGTTTTTTCCCACCAGTCTCTTGAGATTACCACAGTTCTCAATGGGCATGAAGAATTCTGGGAGTTTCCCAGGCCATGGGTCCAAATCTCTATTTTCGGTCCACAGCCATTTAGTTATCACCATTTGCTTTATGGAAGGTGCTCCATCATGCTGGACAAATGCATTGTTGTCACCAACTGTATTTTGGACGGTTGGGAGAAGTTGCTCTTAGAGGACATTCTGGTACCATTCTTTATTCATCGGATGTTTTTTTAGGCAAGACTCAGCCGTTCCCCTTGGCTGAGAAGCAAACCCCACACAGAATGGTTTCCGGATGTCTTACAGTGGCATAGACAAACCTGGCAAGATACAATGACTTTTACCCCGATCTCAGCAGTCCACTCCCTGTACCTTTTATGTATAAGAAAGTCAGTATGTCCCTGTTTTTTTCGTTTGGAGAGAATTGGCTTCCTTTGCTGCCCTCCTTGACACACAAGGGCCTTGCTCCCAAGTCTCCACCTTACATTGCCTTCAGATGCCTCACACAACCTGCCTCTGCCATTCCGAGCAACAGGCTTTCTGCATGGCTGGTACCCTTATCCCGAAGCTGAAAACACACTTTTAAGAGACGGCCTGCGCGTTGTTGTGGTCCTTCTTGGGTGCCTGGAGCCTTTTTGCCACACAACGGAACCTCTCTCCTTGGAATTTCTTGATCATGTGATAGAACTGCGTTTTTGTGCATGATGATGGCCTGTTTTTTAGAGATAACCATGGCTAACAGAGAGAAAATATACCAAGCACCGCCTCCTTTAACAGTGTCCCAGTGGTGTATTCTTACTTAACCCCTTGATTGGAACCGCAGGGTTTGTTTCGCTATCATTTCTCACTATCCACCTTCAAAAATCCATAACTTTTTCATTTTTGTACACGACCTGTGTGAGGCTTATTTTGGTGCGTAACTTTTACTTTCCCGTAGTGTATTTTAAAACATGCCGTGTACTGCGAAGCTGAACAAAAAATCTCAAATGTGGAAAAATTGAAAAAAACGCATCCGTTCTTGTTGGGCTCTAAGTTTTTACGACTTTCAACTCTTCGCTCCATATAACAACGCCTACTTTATTTCTTTGGTTTGGGTGCGATCGCTGTGATACCAAATTATATAGGTTTTATTTTGGTCTTAATACATTTTCAAAATTAAACGAATTGACAAAAAAAAAAAAAAATTTGTCATCTTCTGAAGCTGATAACTTTTTCATACTTTGGCGCACGGAGCTGTTTGAGGTGTCATGTTTCCAAATGAGCCGAACGTTTGCATTGCCTACCATTTTGAGGTCTGTGCCGACATTTTGATCATTTTTAATTCCTTTTTTTGTTAATGTGAAAAGTGTAAAAGTCACATTTCGGACATTTGGGCGCCATTCCCCTCTCGGAGGCTCACCGCCGGGCCGTAACCGTTTTTATATTTGATAGATCGGTAGCATTTTGGGATGCGGTGATACCTAATGTGTCTTGATTTTTACTGTTTATTATGTTTTATCAGTTCTAGCGAAAGGGGGTGATTTGAATTTTTTAATACTTTAATTTTTTTTCACTATTCTTAGACCATCTAGGGTACATTAACCCTATGGTCAGATCGTTCCTACCATATACTGCAATACTTCTGTATTGCATATATGGCATTTTTTGCAGCTCATTGTAAACGATCTGCAGAAGCCAGATAGCCTCGGGTCAAATGAAGACCCTAGCTACCATGGCAACCGATGCGCCGCCCCCCCGTGGACGTTTGGGGCACGGCGATCGTAATAACGATGGCGGCGCCCGCCGCGCCGCCGTCTTTTAAATGCCGCCGCGACTTTGCCAGCGCCGATGACAGGGTTTATGCCGCGATCGGTTCAAGCACTGACCGGTTAGTAACTGGTGGGGGTTTGCTGCAATATGCAACAACCCCCACCTTTGTACGAAGAGGACTCAGCCGTGAGCGCTCTTCATACATTCCCTGTACCTCTGCGCTGTAGAGGACAGGCGCAGAGCATTAAGGGGTAATCAGGACAGATTGATCTCCAGCCCTGTCTCTCAACACCCACACCTGTGTTAATGGAGCAATCACTAGAAACATGTTAGCTACTCGTTTTACCGAAGCAACCTGCAATGAAGTTGAAATGTTTTTGGGGGAAAAAGTTCATTTTCTAGGCAAAATTGACTTTGCAATTATTGCCTGTTAAGCTGATCCCTCTTTATAACATTCGGGTTATAATCAAATTGCATTAAAAACCTGATGCAGTAACTTTGTAAAAATTAACATTTGTAATCATTCTCAAAACTTTTGGCCATGAGTGTACAGTTTGTCATATCAAAGTCCTATTTCTGGAAGTCTTCATATAATCATGGGATAGGAGATTAGCCTGGAAAACAGATTGTATGGGGAATCGAGGAGGAGTTGTGCAGAGAAACAGCGGGTTCAGTCCAAGAATAGACCAGGTATTCCAGGGTTTTTGAATTTTCTCTGAAATCACAGATCACTGGAAACGAAAAAAATTTACCGATTCTAATTTAACGGCCACTGAAATACAAAAATATAAATGAACACTATAGATTTATTTTTATGAGAACACACCCCTAACTATACCCCATCAAACATCCCCTGGCAATTATAAGTTAAGTAACCGATTAGGGTGATGGCCCACGTGGCGTTCTGAACGTGTTTTGAGCCCGTTTTAACGTCTTCAAAAACGCATCTGTTGTTTTGAAAATCGCATGCGTTTTTAAACGCATCCGTTTTTGACCAATTATTTAAATTCAAACTGGCCAAAAACGCATTGCGGTTTTTTGACAGACTGCATAAAAACGGGCAAAACGTGCTAAAACGCCACGTGCGCGTCGCCCTTAAAAGGATAGTCTGCAACAAAGATGCCCCTCTACTTTGTCCACTGCATCCAGACCGGTATACCTTTTTTCCTGAATATACAATACTGAACCAAACCCTCTTCCTGACTGTCCGTCTACACTCACTATGTACATGCCAATGTATATATTCTACTGCTCTTTGTAGTGTTGCTATGACCTTCTATCTGCTAGTCATTACTTATTAATAAATATTCTGATCTCTGCTGGCAATAGATCCACTCTTGAACTCCCTTCCTTTTGAGCATACAGTAACAAAGCTCTGTAATGGGATAACAGATTAGTGTGAATTTTTTTTTGACACAGAGGGACAAATATTTTAGGATGTGGTCACATGTAGCGCTAGAGTTGTGTTTACTAATGCAACGCTAGCATCGGGGGAGGGAGGTGGGCCTCGACCCAATCACATATGCGTTTTCTGTGAAACACATGTGATTGGTAACTACCACCTTGTGTCTTTTATTGTGTAAAGGAAAGCTAAAAGCCTTAGATCCCAGTGCCTGGCCAGACTAGTACACTTCCCAGTAGCCGCTGTAGTTCATTTACATATTACTAAAATAAAGTTTTTAACAAGTTAGGTTCCAGGATTATTAAATTACAGATTAGAGCCGCGGCAGGCAGGACGAGTCTACCATCAGATCTACTTCTGAAGAATCATGGAAGGTTTCCTTTAAATTGAAGACACTAGGTGCTGGTTACCAATCACATACCTTTCACTGGAAACCCATACGCAGTAGGACACAACTGTGCCGCCTCGTGTGACCGCACCACAAGACTAAAATTTAACCAGCCCAATCCTTCTTTCCAATTTGTCACTCACAAATAAGGCCAACATCATTGGGTTCAGCCAACTTAATTTATGGGTATTTTGCCCCAAAATCTGAATTTACTACTGAAATCCCTTTTTATCTATAAGTACAGATTCATCACTCCTAAATCATCCACAATATGCACAAAACACAACACGGGCTAATGTTGCAATAGCATGCACCCAAGATGCTAAGCTTTTTATTATTTTACAATACGAATTTTAAAAAATGCAAAAAATATTACTTGACCTCAATATAAATTGCCCTGCAGACAGGTACGTCTTTCACATGTAAAAGAAAAAAATCCCAGGAGTATCTACACAACATCCTAAACACGTGATCCGTGGGGCAACCAATGATAGAAAAATAAAAATACAGCTCCTTGCAGACCAACAGGTCTAGGAGTTTGAGACACAATACTGCAGCAATTTTATTGTATCATTTTATTAAGTCCTACTATGTATACCAGTGCAATCTAAAAATAACAGGGGAGTAATGGACATTTTATTTACAATATAAATGTATTACAGAGAGGGGAAAAAAGGCTAACTCCTGCTGTATGAATTGGTGATTCACAATACTTTATATATCTTCTGTAATGTAAAGGTCTGTAAAATGTTGTACCCATATTAATGAAGAAATATTACATTACTGAAAGCCAAGAGTGAATATAAAAGAGAATGAAAGTAAGATACTCTTTATGTATCCACTGTTTGTTCTAAATTTAAAAAAAAAATAAAAAGTTGCACAATGAGAAAAAAAATTTTTTGCAGCAGCAGCTGGGGGAGATTTACCAGCGCTTCTACGCCAGTTTTTGGCATCAAAGTGCTGAAGTCGCAAATTTCTTGTGCACTGCATGAAAATAAAATTAAATTTGCGGCACATCACGGTTGCATTTACATCGCATGTGAGTTTGCATTGTGCATATTTGCATTCACATTGGTAACACATTTGAATCACATCATTTTTATCTTTTTTCTTTTGCACTTATATTGTGTTGTAACAACATGTTTGTATTCACACAGCATTGCCATCCCGTTCACAGTACAATTATGTAACACTGTATTTATATAAATGTGATGTAGATGCAATGTGACCTTAATATTTGTATAATGTAACACCTTGATGAGCATAGAGAGAGGTGTACCCCACAGTAGCTTATTTGACAGTCTGCCACTGATCAGAGAACATTAGCACAACACATGTCTCCTCTTCTGCTCCAGCACCTCCTCTCTGACAATTCAGAGGTTTATAATGGTCAGGTACTGGGTCTGATATCTCAGCACCTTGAATCTGTGTAGCAGTCCCAAAAGAATGATATGTTTATCCCCACATGTGTGAGGTGGTAAAAGGTCATTTTTAAAGAAGTCTATTACCATCACCTACCCTATATATTGCTTTAATTAAAAATGCTTCAAAGGTTAAATTAGGCTTAGTTCACAACTGCGTGCGTGTGTGTGGGGGTGTGTTTCATTACACTCTCTGATTTAGGAGCGTGTAATAGAAATGAAGACAGAAAGGTAAATGATAAGTCTTCAGTTCCTCATTGAATTCAGCGCACAGAAGGTTGCCTTCCTTTACACTTGATGTTTCAGTAGCGGGAAAAAGTTGCAGGCTGCCATTTTGGTAACGGAAGTGCTATAAATAATAAAACAATGAATTGCATTCCCCCACTGTCATTAGTCCTGAAACAGATTGGTCATTTAGGGAGAACATAGAAAATGAACATTTTTCCATAAGGTTTGGCATCTACATGCTATTTGGGTTGGCAACAACCAAATACTATTTTCATCCACAGAATGTGAACCGATGCTGCAGCCTGTATACTAAAAGAGATAAGCCACTGCCCAAAGCTTTTTATTCCTTTTCCCCTTTTAAGACTGAGAGGAATAGTATTTTAACTGTATGCAGAAATGCAGTATTAACAAAAGGCCCCTACAAGTTTGAATCTTGTGGCCATAAATCTAAAATATACTATTAACTGTTGCAACTAGTGTGTTTGTAGTCACACAATGAGTGACTAAACCAAAGTCTTAACCCCTTCGTGCACAAGGACATATTACGTCCTGGTGCTATGGGGGGTGTATGGGGAGAGCTCTTGGGCTGAGCTCTCTCCATACACAGCGGGTGTTACTGCTACGATCGTGGCTAGCATCAAATCACAAAGTTAACCTGCTAAGTGGCGCGGTTGACCCAACCATGGCAACTAACATCACTGCCGACTGGTGCTGCCATCGTGAACGGCCGCTCGCCACCCTACATGACATCATTGGAGGGTGAGGATCGGTAGCAATTGCAGTCTACAGTCCAGAGACTCTTAGGCCTTCCATGGATAGTGATCTCTGAAAGCCTGTGAATGGCTATTAGAGATCATCAGTAAAATTGCTATATACTGCAATACAGTAGTATATATGAGTATAACCCTGCAGGGTTAAAGTACCCTAGAGGATCTGCATAATAGTAAATAAAAAATTTAAAAAAATATATAGATTTTTTTTTTTTTAAGTTTCAAATCAGCCCCCTTTCCCTAGAACACATATAACACATAACGTGTTGGATATCGCAGCATCAAATACCGATATTTGATTTGTAAGCCGCAAGACATCAAAATAAATTATCCAGACATTTCAAAAATTATGAAAATATAAAGTAGACATATGGGAAATGTTATTCAGCAATTTATTTAGGTGGTTAATCTATCTGCCTGAAAACGCGATGATTTCGAATTTTGAAAATGGCACAAATTTTGTAATAAACACAAAACTTATCAGCCAGCATTTACCACTAAAATGAAGTACAACATGTGAAAAAAAAAATCCAGTACAGAATTGATGCTTTTCTATTCCTGCCCTCAAAAAAAAAAGTTCCTAAATCTTCAACAATAGGAGATACCAACCCCAAAATGGAAACAGTGGAAAAAGCATCTCATCCCGCAAAAAAAAAGCCATCACATGGCCCCAATAACGCAAAAGCAAAAATGTTATAGCGTACAAAACGGGCCAATGAGAAAACTAAAATCTTGGCAACTGCTGGGCCCTCCTTCCCTTCTGCGCCTCGCTGTGCGCCCAGAATGATGTCCACATGAGGGGGGTCTCTGTACTCGGGAGAAATTGCAGAACAAATTGTAAGGTGGGTTTTCTCATTTTATCTTTTGGAAATGTGTAAATTTTAGGGCTAAATGAACGTATAACAATTTGACCATTCTAAATTTCACCTCCATTTTGATGCAATTACTATGAAGATCTCAAGGGGTTAACAATATTCCTAAAAGCTATTTCTGATAGCTTGAGGGGTGCAGATTTGAAAATGGATTGATTATATAGGGGATTTTATTAATGTTAAATATGTAAAATTTAATTCAAAACAGTATTTGTCCCCCAAATAGTACATTCTGAAAATACAGAAAACCTATATTTGATTTGTAAGCCGCAAGACATCAAAATAAATTATCCAGACATTTAAAAAATTATGAAAATGTAAAGTAGACATATGGGAAATGTTATTCAGCAATTTATTTAGGTGGTAAATCTATCTGCCTGAAACCGCAATGATTTCAAATTTTGAAAATGGCACAAATTTTGTAATAAACACAAAAAACTTATCAGCCACTAAAATGAAGTACAACATGTGAGGGGAAAAAAAAAAAACACTATCTCAGAATCGTTTTGATAAGTAAAAGTGTTCAAAAGTTATAGCTATATAAAGCGAAGCAAGTCAGAATCCGAAAAATGGGGCTAAGCCTTAAGCTATAAAATGGCTGCATCCTTAAGGGGTTAAGTACCTCCTAGGTTTCTAGAAGGCATGGTATGCGTGCAAAACAAAAGTTCACACATACCTTCCAAGCAGGAAAGTAACCAACACTACACTGGAAACTAAAAATTGAGAGAGCTCTAACAGAATGAGATCAAGGCTGAAGCCTTTGAAATGCATCAAAAATGCAACAAAAACATGCAACACATCGTGTGAAAGCGCCCTGAGGGAAGCAAACTAGGGGATAGGCCCAGGCTGAAAAGCACAAATGCTGAAACGTTATTTATTGTATTACTTCATGAAGATGACTTCAAAAGATCTATTATGGAAATGCATAGGGACATCAAAGAAAGACAAACACAATGATAAATGGACTTGCACAGTCTGTTTTTTTTGAATGGCTGCAATAACTGCAACACCTTTTATTTTAGTGGACTGTGTATCTGAGCCATTAATAAGTAGAGCATGTCCTACTCTAAAAACATTTTCATTGATCACTCAGATTATTGTTAATGAGGATCTATGAAAGAAAATGCCAGAATGTGAAAACTGCATGGATGGCCATTTATCAGGAGCAGCCACAGTAGGCTGTTTGCCGAGGTGTGAGAAGTAGGACCAATATTACCACTGCTACATTCTGTGTGATGTTAGTACACAATGGGGCTCATTTACTAAAGGTTGCGTGGGCACTTTGGTCGGACTTTCTGCCGTTTTTGGGGATTGCACGGCTTTGAGAGGTATTTAACAGGGGTCTGTGCTGGGATTGTCAAGGTAAACAGATGGAAGGCACGTCCGGGAATGTGCGGTGCTCCGGGTACGGACCAAGCCAAGTAAATATAAATGTAAAGAAAATAGACTAGATGAGATGGAACTCAGATTCCGCGATAGAGGTTATCCACTTAGTTTATTGAAGGAGACACGTGACGCAGCCACTAGGGGTACCAATACATCCCGAACCCACAATGACAAGAGGATTGTTTTCAGTCATCAATATCATCCCTTTAACACTAAGATCGATGCCGTTGTCAGGAAACATTGGCACATTGTCAGGACTGCCTATCCTGACATACAGGAATTCAGTAACCCTCCACTGATTAGCAACAAAAAGGCACCATCTCTTCACAATAGATTGATACGTGCAGATATGGGGGGGTAACAGAAAATTATCACGACAAGCCTTTTTGGCTACACAGAAAAGGGGTACATTCCCATGTCTAACTTGTTCTGAGTGTTCCAATGTGTTGAAAGGTGATGCAGTTTATCATCCTCACACTGGACAAGCATTTAAAATTCAAGGCTACTATACCTGTAATTCACAAAATGTTGTCTACTCTATTAAAAGTGCCTGTGGTTACCTTTATATTGGTGAAACGATGCAACCGGTGAAAACACGTATCAACAAGCATAAATCTACTATTAGATGTAAGAATGAGCTGTTACCGATCCCTTACCATTTTCACCAAAGGAAACATACCATTTCCCAACTTAAATTTCAAGTTCTAGAGCAGATTGAAGTTCCAAGGAGGGGTGGTAATGTCAAAATGCTTCTCCGACGCCGGGAGGCGTATTGGATACATGTACTCGGTACACTCGAACCAAAAGGGTTAAATCGAGATTATAACCTTTCCAGCATGTTATGATTTATATCATAGTTTGTTCATTAATATTAATTCTGTTTTTTTTTTTTTTACTTTCTCCTAGAAACGTAACCAAAATGATGTGAATACCTGATGTCACTACGTCACACCTCGGACCACGGGATTCCGGAAGGATGTGACGTCAGTGGGCAGGGCATGTGAGGAATTACTTTGTTTAAATGTAACTGTGTCAGTTGCTTGTTTATGGTTGATAAAGGCTCACATTTGGAGCCGAAAACGCGTTCCCACTGCATTGATGTATGGTTTTCCTCTACATTAAAATTTAAGCATCAGAATCTGCGAGTGCCGGGATTTCTTCATTTATATGCACTGGGATTGTGGCACACGGTTTTTGCCGCAGCTTGCTTCCATGCGACACAAATCTGGGGGTGTGCCACCGGATGATCCGACTGATTCGGCCTGAGCGCAGGATTTAAGATTCAGATTGTGTTGCAAGACAATGCACTTACATGAACCATGAAGAAGAAGATGAACTCATGCAGGATATCGGGCGCACAATCTTAGTGAATCGCGTCACAGTGCATTATCGCCTGACAATTTCGGTGAACTCCAGCGGCCGCGTAAGAAAATGAGCCCCAATGGGTCCAGCCGATGTGTTCATCCATGCTTCCAGCAAGATAAAAAATTAAAAGTGCTTATATTTCCCATTCCTTTTTTATCCACTTCTGGCTGTGTATAGTGTGAAATCACAGCCTAAATTTCACATTAAAAACTTACCATAGCTTAACATAGTCTAAAGCTACAGCAGAAGACATAGCTAGCCGTGCCTCCCAAACACTTCTGTTTGTCCTAACGAATGAATTTCTTTTTTCTACGATTCATTACCTTTTATTATGACTAAATTCCCAGATTATGACTAACACCAGATTGGGGAAAATCACCTTCCAACTCTTGACTATCACTTTGGAAAGGTATTAAGAAATCCAGGTTTAATACATATCTGCTGCCCATTAACTGAACTGAAGAAGCTCTTAGAAAATTAGGTATATTGATAAAACAACAGATGAGATTTGGAAACAGACCATTTCCTTCTTCTGGGCAGCTGTATAGTGAACACAATTGTTCCCATAATATAAAATGAAGAAGATATAAATGGGGATAAAGCTACATTATAATGAATTCGTTCTTTCTAATCTTTCAGAGAAAATGTAGGATTCCATAAATGTATGTGTGGATGACAAGTTCACTTATGGCCTAGAGTTCCTTCACTTCTCATCCAAGATATCAGAGAACAGATTCCTGGGAATGTTGTAGGATGTGGAATAAACTCTAGCACATATACTGGGACCTGATCCAGTGTTTACACTGCAGCACTGCAGAGAGGAGCTCCAGACTGTGCAGTGCCCATTTCATGTACTGTTGTGTT
Source organism: Engystomops pustulosus (assembly GCA_019512145.1). Lineage (NCBI taxonomy): Eukaryota > Metazoa > Chordata > Amphibia > Anura > Leptodactylidae > Engystomops > Engystomops pustulosus. Next base: position 154,907,218 of record CM033642.1, read on the forward strand.
ATTGCCATGACAATGTTGACACAATTGATACAAAGAGAAATCCATCTAGCGCCAGCAGCTTATTGGAAGACAATACGGAGGCTGTGTGCTGCTGCTCAAGCATTGGCGCAAGCGAGTCCTCAGGCAAAGCCGGCACCTGTTGCTGCACAGCACTGCAGAGAGTGCAGCCAGGATCATGCAGGCTACACAGGAGTCCTGTCACTGGTCACACACAACTCACTCACATGCACACACATAACGTGCCAGGGAGAAGTGATGCATGCACGCCTGGCGGGCCAGTGGCAGCACACTACCGGACCACTCTCACCTCAGGCTCCTCCGGTACTAGCTCCACGTCGGGCCACAAATCCACCAGCTGAGCGAGCGGCATATTGCACGGACCAGCACTCTCGTTCTCTGTCCTCACTACACACCAGCTTCCGAGCGAACGTGTAACTCCACCCCCTGCTCACTGACAGCTCGGATGGTTACGCCTACCCTGCCTACTATTGGCCCCTGTCACAATCCGCGCTCAACATTGGTTGCAGGGCAAAGGGGCTGTGTTATGGCGGGAACCCGCCCTTAAGTGATTAAGCCCTGAGCCCTCAGGTAAATGTCGTCTTATCAAGGCTTCAGGAAAGCGGGAAAGATAGCGCCATCTAGTGTCTGAACGTGATATTCGGTATGCGTGTGAACAAGAAAGTGACCGAATAGGAAGCGTCTGACTGCATGCTGGAATGTGGAGCGGGAAAGTGAGGTGACATGTCACACAACCCTGTCATAGTAGATAACATTGAATAGGCATCTGTCAGCATAAGACCACGTTCACATGGAGCGTTTTCATTGTGTGGTTTAGAAGCAAAAAAGCATTTAGCAAATGCAATGTCACCTTGGCATGTGATCGTGGTTGAAGGCTTTGGATTGCGTCTCAAAACGTACCGTAGAGTGGTTGCGATCGTGCGCACACAGCGCCGAAGCCCCTTCTGCTCTAAAGTTTAAAAAGTGTTAAAACCGCGATACCGCGGTTTATAACACTAACGAATGTAAGTACCGGCACCAGCTCACTCTGAGCTGGTGCTCGGTACTTACAGCGTACCCCTACCATTCTAAATGGTAGGTTTCCTTTAAGCACTCCGTTAAAAAACGCATGCATTAAAAAACTGCATCCTTTTTGTAAAAACCGCATGCGGTTTTGTCCGTTTTTTCATTGCGCATATTCGGAAAACCTGTCAAAAATGGCTGCGTTTTCAAAAAGCGCATGCATTTTTAAAAACCGGATGCATTTTTTAATGGATGCGTTTTTTAACGGATTGTTTAAAAACGGACCAAAAACTGTTTCAAAACGCCATGTGTGGCATCACCCTAAGCATTAACATAGCATTTTGCAACATACTATAACACGTATAAAAAAAAGTGTTGCTGAATACACCAGTGCAGAGAGAGAGAGAACGTAATGCAACCCAAAGACTGTGAGGGAGGGGCTTGTCCAATCACAGAATCATAGATGGGAACGCTTGTGATCAGGAATAAGCTCCGTGTGGAGTTTGTTTTCAATGACAAGTGTTTCACTATAGGAGCTTTTTCCCGATCACAAGTGTTTCTATTGGGAAAGCTTCTCCCTGAGGGCGCGTTCACGTTGTGCTTTGGTTGCGATTTCATTGCGTTTTAAAACACATTACAAAAAGGACTCTGCTTAATAACTGGAACAGTCTCCCCCTCTCTCTTTTTGGCAGGATAGCAGCGGTTAAAATGACTATCTTTTTGAAACACTACCAGTGCCAGTCCCGTTGGGTGCTCTGAGGTCCCTGCAAGCATCAATACTACACTTTATCTGGGCAAAAAAGAGACACAGACTCTCCAGGTCTGTTCTAATCTCTCATAAATCAAAGGGCGGACTATCGGTGCCGGATATAACCAGATACTACTGGGCAACACATTTGCAGCGTATTCCAGCATGGTCCACCTTGCTGGCATTCTCTAAATGGATGGAGACAGAAAAATTGTGGTTGGCCCCTTTTCACCCTAACTCTTACCTCTGGCCTAAAGAGGCGCCTGTGATGCCTGACCCTCAATTAGGACCTATTTCATTCACGATTAAATTGTGGAGGGCCTGTATCTCAGTGTTCTCCTATGCAATCTTTCTTACACACCCCCCTTATGCAACAGGCCTGACATGAGAAGGGATTATTTAGATTCGCAGACAATTCGCGGCCAATTTCCACTACATCCGAATTAGGCACCTCTTACAATCCCTGGGCAGTGCTGAGACGGTTTCGGCACCCACCACGTTTGAGCACATTTGCAAAACCGCTACCCACACCTCTGGCCTTATATCAGATATCTATATGATACTATTGCACCCAAGCTCAGACGAACCTATCGCACACCCATATATGGCCAAGTGGGAGAGCATAGTGGGGGGACCAATATCTCAAGACACATGGCAACTGATTTGGCATAGAGCGGCTAAAACCTCCTTATGTGTAGTACAAACTGATGTTGCAGTGGTATCATACCCCATCCTTGTTACACAGGATATTTCCAGATACGCCGGATACTTGCTGGCGATGTGGCTCAGTTGGGGGTACTCTTCAACACATCTTCTGGACGTGTCCATTGGTGCAGCCTTTTTGGCAGGAGGTAAAGATTCTCCTCCGGGAGGTCGTAGCAGTGGACATTCCACTCTCCCCACTATATTACTTGCTGAATGTCTCTCCTCAGCCCATGGCCAAGACGGCTACAAAATTGAGCCTACACATACTTACAGCTGCGAGGTGCCTGTAAGGGAAACTCGCAGTATGGAATATCTGACTGCCTCCTTGAATAATCGTATCCCATTATTCGACAAAACTTGGGAACGTTGGGACCGCTACTGGATAGAAGAGCGGGCAGGAGGAGGAGAGTGATATGGTCACCC